>JBBYHO010000010.1:1173234-1186140 GCA_038382025.1 Adansonia gregorii | reverse complement strand
TTTTTAAAATAATAATTGAATAATTTTTATTAACTTTTTTGCTTTTCCTTTCCTTTTCTCTTTGGTTCTCTTGCAAATGAAAAGAAACAGGGGGGTGGGGGAAGGCATAGAAAAGTAGCCGTTTTTCTTTTTCCGTGCAGCGGAGAAGCCCACGTGGAGGTCATGTCAGTGGGCCCCACAGCCCACGGCCTTTGGTTATAGGTACATCGATGGCTCTCTCCGCCATTTTCTTTAGGCCCTCTCTCTCTCTCTCTCTCTCTCTCTCTCTCTCTCTCTCTCTCTCTCTCTTCTCCAAAGCCTCAAACCAATATATTGATGATTTTTCCTTTTTTTTTTATATTGTTTTGCAAATACTAGTTTTTTTTTATTATTATTTATTTTTATTTTTGGCTATAAGTAACCCCAATCCCAAATTAAATTCCACATGCAGTCCATAAAATTTCAGATGCATTTGTTGTTATGGCAACAAAAGAAATTGAATTTTTAATAGAATTATCCATTATATATGTGGACAATAAATTTAACTTTTTTTAATATTAAAAATGAAAAAATATGCACATTTACTATGTGGTTGTAAAAAAAATAAAATAAAAAAGAAATTATATAAGTATTTTTTAATAAAAAATGGATAACTTTTTTCTATATTATATAAAAATCGAAAAACATTAATACCTATTCAATTATTTTGATATTGTGAATTTAAAGATAATAATATTAGTAAGTAAATTAGTCAGTATGCCAACCCTTTTTTCTTTTGAAATGTATGACATTAATGGACTAATTCGGGTTATAACTGTCAGGAAACTGTCAATTTGATATTCAATGTAAGACCTATGTTATTTTCTATAGGTATGATTGGTAAATGATTAAATCTATAAAATAATTTAAAAAAATATTATGTTTTACATATACAAAATAAACAAAATATATAAAAAAAGTTTAAAATAATAATAAAATTTTAGATTAAATTTAATCTTTTAAGTTTAACGACATAATCTCAAGTAAAGAAGATATAAAATCTTTAAATTAATTAATTAAAGAATCACTAGAATCCCTTGGCAATTTTACTCATCATCTACTTTCTACTGCATTGTAAGCATTAGAATGTATTTTCTTTAATTATTTAACATTGAAGTATTCTTCGTTTTTTCCTTTATTACAAGATACAAATTTTAAGGGAAACATAATTCAAAAATCTTTGAATAAATATATGTTATCATTAAAATTTAGTGATCCAATTAATAAGGAAATGAGCCCTTTAATTTTTTAGATTCAATACTTAAGAGACAAAAATAGTGCTAAGAGTAAAATTTTAAAAACCTTAAACCAATGTGAGAATATTATTTCAAAATTATTAAAAGATTATGATCAAGTAAAACTTAATTAATAGTATTATTACAATAAAAGTATACCTCATAGTTAATTTGATGATTTTAGACGTGATACAAATATAACATATCTAATTAAAAATAAAAATAATGTAATAATATGAAAATAATATAACAAATACATAATAAACAAAAATACATCATTAATGCAAAACATGATACATATATACAAAATATGAGATCTATGCGGTACATTACCATTAAATGCAAATATCTAGAACATCTATACTCATAAATTTCACTTACATTTACCGATTAGTATCACAATGAATTATGAAAAAAATTGAAGGAGACTATTTGTCAAGAAATAGGTGATATCCCATGGCATCTCATTTAGAAAGTTTGAGGTTTGTCTAATCAAATAGTCATGGCCATCACAAATTTTAGTTCAATTATAGCAAAGCAAAGGAAAAGAAAATTTCTCCTAATAATTCATCGGTCCTTGATAACAGTGTAAATGTGTATGTTATGTTGCTTTTAATTCTGCTTTATATACCCCACTCTCCCTCTCCCCTTTGGCTAGAAAACCTCTCTTTTTTCTTTCTTTCTTTCTTTCTTACCTAAAAGTACCAAAGTTTCAACACCAACCCCCCCTCCTCAAAATGAAAGTAAAAAAAAAGCTATAAGAGCACATCACCTAGTGATATATGGTAACATCCCTCACAACGAACTCATGTTGGGCATGAGCTCCTATAACCAAACTGCCTAATCTTCTTCGTCTTCAACACTTTTACTTTCACTTCTTTTTTTTTTTTTTTTGGTTGTAGTTTTAGTTCTGAGGGTTTGACATGAATAGAGCATTGCCGGAGATGTTACAATGTTCGGACGTGATAATGTTCGAGAGACAAAGGGTTGGCTTGAAATGGCAACAGGAACAGCTTCAGCAACAACAGCAGCAGCAGCAGCAGCAGCAAAGTCATTTCAGTGAGCTAAGTGGGGTGTTTTCGAGTCAAGCCAGCCATGTCCAAGGCTTTCAGGGTGGTCTGATCAGCGGTGATTCGGTGTTAGGTGACATGGTGATGACTCGGCAAGTGAAACCTGACGCTGGTCTGGAGACTGCCTGGCGTGAGTTTGGAAAGCTTGACATGGCTGGCATGGGGTTGGGGCCGTGTGGGTACGGTAATGGACCGAGTTTTAACATGAATTACGCCATTTCCAGGACGTCTAGCTGCCCGCCAGCTGTAGCGGCGGCTGTCGACACCGACTCGGTGGAGTTCAAGGTCAAGGAGTCAAATGTCTCTCAGAAGATGAGTTCAGTCGTTGGCAGAGAAAGCTTCAAGAAAAGGAAAGCAGATAAGTTGCAAAACTCAAAGGTGTGTGTCGTTTCTTGCTATTATTCATTTTCTTTCCTCAATTCTAGAGTTCTGTTTTATGTACCAAACGTAATGCTCTATTTCGAATCGTGTCTTCAGTCTAAGACCCAAATCTTGGCAAAAAAAGGGGAATAAAAAAAAACCAAGAGCATGATTTCAAAGGATGTCATATTAGATAGTTCTTTTTTTTTGGTTGAAAATCATTAAATTATGAGTTTGTCTTTTGGGTTATGTCAAGGCTGTTGTGGAAGAAGACTGCAAGAAGGTCAAAGCCTGTGCTCCAGAAGAGGGAGAGTCAAAAGTTACAGTGCCAAACACCAAGAAAAACAACAGCAACAATAACAACAAGAAGAAGGAAACCTCTACTGATACTTCCAAGGAAAATTCAAAGGTTTCCGAGGTTCAAAAGCCTGATTATATTCACGTCCGGGCACGTCGTGGCCAAGCCACTGATAGCCACAGTTTAGCTGAGAGAGTAAGTAGGAATTTATATATATTTTTCATTAATTCTTGAGGTATTCTTCGAGGATGTCATCAGGTTTCTTTCAGTAGAGAATGATGTTTTAAATTTGTTTGATTTTATGTAGGTTAGAAGGGAAAAAATCAGTGAAAGAATGAAATATCTGCAAGATTTAGTTCCAGGGTGTAATAAAATCACTGGAAAAGCTGGAATGCTTGATGAAATAATCAATTATGTTCAATCTCTTCAACGCCAAGTAGAGGTAAAAGAAAAAAAAAAAACTAATAAAATCTTCATTTTCTTAACATATTATGTACATCCACTATCTTAATTTTTGCCTTTATGCTCACAATCTGCAGTTCCTATCTATGAAAGTTGCTGCTGTAAATCCAAGGCTTGATTTTAACATTGACAATCTTTTTGCCAAAGAGGAAGTTAGGCAAAATTTAGAATATTTTCCAACAGTTGGGATGTCTTCAGAAATGGCAAACTCCCCGTATCTTCATTTCAATCCAGTTCAACAAGTGGTTTCTTGTCGTGGATTGGAAATGGGAGTAAACTCTTCTGATATGGCACTTCGAAGAACCATTAGTGCCCCCGTATCGATCCTCGATGCTTCGTTTTTCGACTCATCCTGCCTCACTGTAACTATCTTTCTCTGCTTCTTTTTTTACTCCTTGTGCGTTACTCACTTTTTATTCACCATGTTTCTCACCATAGATCGATACTTGTAATGATGCAGCAAATTCAACCCTCTGCAGCATGGGATGTTGATTTGCAAAATCTTTACAATGTGGGCACTTGACCTCGGAAGATCAACACCCTTTCCATCTTAACCATTTTCAGGTACATAAGCCTGATTAATTGATTTTTGGCTAAGGAAGAGCAGTGTTCCATATATGATTTACATGAAGAAAGTTGCTTTAAAGGAAGCTCTCCATCATGTTCACTCCATAATGATCAGAACCATTCAATAAGCTGTGTATTCCCTTTGATTATCCGTTTAGATAGAGTAAGCAACATTTTTGACCCACTAATTTGCATCTACAGTATCACCACAATGACTTGAAAAAGCAAATTGGGACCCTGACTTTGGCTGAAGCCATATGACAGTTTTTTTTTTTTTTTTTGTTGTTGAATTCTCAAGATTACTGAACCGGCAACCATGAAAACTTGGAGTAGGTCCTTTGAAAATTTCAGGGCACCTACTCATATCTGTCTATCACTGGAAATTTAATGCCTTCGCTGAATTTGATTTATGCAGGTTCCATTGAAAGTAGGGATCTAAAGTAGAGATGTGAATCAGAATATCGGTCAACGATTTATTGACTATTAAGTTAATTTCGGATGCCTTTGATCCTGATTCTTTTTTGTTTCTTTAAGTACATATATGGTATATATATATATATATATATCTGTAATGTATACTTGAAAATAGTATGAATAAGATTAACTTCAGACTTTCTCTTGTTCAAATTCCATATTGATAATCGCAGCATAATTGATTCCAATTACATTTAAGGTACAATGAAAGGTTGATGGGATGGAGGAGGGGACCAAAAGTTTAGGGTATCACTATCAACATAGCCAAGAACAGGTGGGGTAAAGGGGTTGATATTGGATAAATGCAGTGAAAGATCCGTCTATAGTTCAATGGATCTCCTTAAGAATGACACAGATATTTGCGCTTTCACTGCCCCCATTGCCACCATTAAAAGGCAAAAAGTAACCACATCAAATCCAGACTGACTAGAGTATGCAATGAGCACCACAGAAATTTTGTAATGTTGATGGAATGCATAGGGACTAATCCAGTGGCACAAGTTGTTCCTCTGTTGGATAAACCCTAAGTGACAACTTGAAGCAGTCCAGCAAGGACCAGAGGACGTAAAAGCTGCAAGTGGACCTCGTTGGCGCCCTTTTGAGACTGAATGATATTTGTGATTGAGACACTGATAACTGCATAACTGCAGATACTACGGAATAGGGAGCGAAAATTATATGCACAAAGGCAAAGGGATGTCAACCATCCCCTTTGTTATTCAGCTCCTTAAACTCCAAATTATATCAAATATTACTTTTTTTTTTTCTGGGGAATACTGAATCACTCTTGAATTATTTCCCTTTGATTATTCTCTTTCTAAATTCAGCCTGTGAGGATTTATTGAACTTGTCAACTTCAAAACTGTATATGATGCTTGGAAGCAGGAACTTTATTTTTAAATGGTAATTCTTCAGGGAGAGAATGATCCAAATATTCCCAGATTGTACATGATTTTACATCAATATATGATAAGAGCCAACAGGAAATACAAACTGAAGAAAACAGGGGATTTTCTAGTTAATACACCTGCTGGTCTAGCTCAAAGGTAGCAAAAAACTCAGAACTCAATGTTAGCCACACGAACATTAATTGTCAAACCAGTAAGACGTGTACGATTTTAGCTTTATGAACATTGATAATATAAGGGTGGTGGCGGTGGAGTTATTAGAGAACTTTATTCATTCAACTTTTGCGTTAGTTTATATATTTTAATCCGGATGGGAATTTTTTTTTTTTTTTTTTTTGCATTTGTCTATTATTAACATAAAAGTGATGATAAATCTGTCATTTCCCAAGCTATAACGGCTCTACTAAAACCACTGCTCGTTTGGGTGATCAACTTGGTGGAAGACCTAAAATCTCAAGCTCCCTTGTTTCAGCATCATTTCCAAGTGCATCTTCGGTTTGTATAATACATATACATATATTTATTTATTTCAACTAGGCAGTTCCCTAGTTCTTAATAATTCGATTCTTAAAAAAATAATAATAAATAAAAATACTAGTGTTTTGATGAATAAGAAGGGAGCTTTTCAGCGTAGGTTGGGCGGCGGGTACGGCAGAGGGCCAATGGAAGGTTGGCCTACACCTTCATTGCATCTACTTGCTCTTGGAGTCACAAGAGCCTCAGCTTTCCTTCAATTTCAAGCCGTATAATATAAGTAATAGAGTGAAAGGTGTGGATGCTGGCATCATCCACAGGCAAAAATCTATTTGATTCTCTTTGTTTAATGTTGATCGCGAAAGGTGATATTGCCTTTTTCAATTTCTTAGGCTCATTCCTTGCATAATTTTTTTTTCCACTACTACCCCAATTCGATGGAATAAAAAGGCAAAAATCCCACAAAGATTCTCTTGGATTTAGGGGTACTCTCAGTGCAATATCTACGAGAAATTTGTTTGGAACAAGTGAGAGCCCAATGTTTGTCATTACCTTGAACAAGAATCCCTGATAAACAGCCAGCACCATTCCAGTACTTGCTGCCAGAATTCCCGTGTTCCATATGGTAATTGGTATAAACAGGAACTAGACTAGTTATAGTAAAAATTATTCATTTTCTATGCTGATATTTTAATGGACCACGACGCACCAAAACCACAAATGGTATTAACAGTACCTGTATATATATATATATATATATATGGACGTACGCTTATCATCCAGGCAAATGGTTAGGTGCAACCATAATTGCTTGTTAGTTTGAGGAAAAGATTCAAGGAATGAAGCTTAATGCACCTACTTATAGATTTGTACGTACTACCAAGTGAAATATATCATTGTCATGTTAGACTTTTTTTCGGGCTTTAGGGAACAATCTTTACCTAAATGTTACTACTAGCTTCATTAATTTGTCCTTAATTTGTTGTGCATCCGATGATGTAATAATTAGGGATAGTATCTCTTTCACTATTTTTTTATTATTATTCAATATAATTTATTATTATTTTTAAGTATGATTTTCATAATTAAAAGGTGAACCACAAATTTTATACATGAAATGCTGTCAATAATTATATTTAAAAATCAAAGCATATTTGTAAAACAGGTAATGGAATAGTCAACTTCTAAAAACAGTTAAAAAAATTAGTACTACTTGCTAATTTTCTTGTCTAAATATCCCTTTGATGGCAACGTTTTTCTACTATAAGAGTAGTTATTATTCTCTCCAATTAATTATTCGGCATGCAAGCTTCCGTGAATCAAATCACCATTTTTGAACTTCAACTATATGGAATTCAACACTGTAGATTACCTATATCTTTGACATTCGAGTCCCATTGGGACTTGGGAAGAGCATATAATAAGGCCCCCTTCATCCCTTTCTGTTCTTCGTACGTAGTTAACCACTTACTATTTATGTAACTTTGCTTCATTATTCTTCCATTCAGTAAAAAAAAAATCTTAGTTCGACTTTGATTGAGTTCTAATCTATCTCCCTTGCCTACACCGCCCACCGAGACGACGACGATCTCCTCGCATGCTCACATGGGTAGTGCAGAAATGAATATTTATAGCCATGCAATTCATTTTGTTATCTTTTTAGTAATTGGAATTCGTTCTGCTGGTCCTCTTAAGGTTAGTGCTGCAGCCGCTGCCAAAGTTCCCATAGATATGTCTACCGCCATTCTTTTAAAGGTCGATCAGGCTGGCAATGGGGATTTTAGGAAGATTCAAGATGCTATCGACGCTGTTCCATCGAATAACTTTGAACTTTATTTCATTTTGGTTAAGCCAGGGACATACAGGTACTAAATTCAACTATTTGAATGGGCCAATTAAGATGGGGTTTTTTTGGAGATTATTTTACTACTATTTTTTTATTTGTTTGATATCTTGATTAAGCAGGGAAAAGATTGTTGTGCCTACTGATAAGCCATTTATAACATTAAGTGGAACTCAGGCCACTGAGACCATAATAACATGGAGTGACAGTGGGGAGATATTTGATTGTGCAACACTCACTGTTTTGGCTTCTGACTTCGTCGGACGCTACCTCACAATTCAGGTTATCAAATTTTGGCTTATATATATGTAATGTATAATCAATTTTCTTCATCCATTCTGTTCCCTAATTTTCCTTTCCAACTTCAGCATATAATAAGATGAATTTGTGGCTACATATAGAACACGTTTGGGAAAGCTGGCAAAGCTGTTGCAGTGAGGGTATCAGGAGACAAAGCTGCATTCTATGGATGCAGGATTCTCTCGTATCAAGATAGTCTCCTGGATGATGCTGGAAAGCATTATTTCAGCAATTGTTACATTGAAGGAGCCACAGATTTCGTATGTGGAAATGCTGCTTCCCTTTATGAAGTGAGTGCTTGAGTCAGATATCGTCTAAAATGAGAAATATTACGGCAGAATTTCAGCAGTAAAAATGTTTTCAAGGTTGACCTAACTGATGCAACTTTTTTTAATCTCCTTCGTAGAGGTGCCATTTGCATTCCCTTTCAACCGGAAACGGGTCTATCACAGCTCAACATAGGATTTCAACGTCAGAGAATACTGGGTTCTCTTTCTTGGGTTGCAAGATTACCGGCATTGGTGCTGCTTTCCTTGGAAGGCCATGGGGTGCTTATTCTCGTGTAATCTTTGCCCTCACCCACATGTCCAGTGTGATAGTCCCACAAGGATGGGATGACTGGAAAGATCAAAGCAAGCATAGGTTCGTACATTATCTAACCATGAAAGCTAAAAAAATTGCACTCAATAATGTCACTTGTAATGAATTTTTTAGGTATTGGAATTTTGACAATTTCTATTTTACATGACAGCACTGTGTATTATGGCGAATACAAGTGCTACGGTCCTGGAGCAGATACGTCGAAGAGGGTTCAGTGGTCACGCCGCCTATCACAAGACGAAGCTGCACCATTTTTGACGAAGGACATGATTGGAGGGAGAGGGTGGCTTAGACCTGCACCAACCGTTTTCAAAAGGCTCTCTAGTGCCATTGCCACTGTGGTTGATGAAAACAATTAAAACTTTTATATCAATTGGTTTATAGATTTTTAGATATCACTGCTTCTCTAAAGTTCATTGTTCATTTTGATTTGTTGTTGCATTAAATATGACAGAGTATGCTTATTGATGTAGTACTCTACAACAGACAAAAGCCTTTATATTAGCATATTGATTTACATCTTAAAATAACCAACAGGCTTCTTCTTCCACCTTTTCCTTATTTATTTTTTTTTACTAAGTGAGAGATGGCTGTTGCCATGTACTTAATAGCATTTCGAACAAATTACAGTATCTGGAATCTAAATTACATCCTTTAACACTTTTCCTTGACGTTAAAGCTCATCAGTTCAGGGCGGGCATTTTGGTTTTTAGTGGCTCTCAATGCTTATTTTCATAGTATTTTATCAATAAAATATGTTAGTACCCTTCAAGTGTCAATCACATTTTGGCTTTTCCTCTTACCTAATTCAAAATAATGTACCATTTCCCTTTCCCTTTAACTGACTGATGATGCCATTACCTTTTTTCAAGCTCTATAAAATCCATTAACCCTGAACTCCTCCATGTCCCAATAGATGATTCTTTATCATAAATTTAAAGAATTAAGCTCTGAAAGTGTCAATAGGCAAAATTTTCTGCTTTGGCTAATTCTTTTTCCTCATCTATCTAGTTGGCTTCATTACCCTTTCTGCTGATGCAGCAATAAAAAGATACCAATTCGATGTGGGCATATTAATTATTAAATCAATGGCATGTTGTATTCACTTTTTGGCTGCATTTTCTTTTCAATTCTTACTGATCACAAACTGGGTTTTTTTTTTCTTTTTGTTTTTTTGGTTCTTTTAGATTCAAGTGAAAAATGTTAGAAGGTTATGCCACGCTAAACCTATTATTACAGTAAATGGAAAGTTTCCAGGGCGAACAACAACCGCGAGAGAAGGAGATAAGAGTTCTCGTTAATGTCACAAACTATGCCCTGTAGAACATGTCAATTCATTTGTAGGAATTATGAAATGCATCATTGATTCATTTCTTTAAGAGAAAAAAAAAATGCGGTTCCCACATGAAATTGATTATTGGGCTTTGTTGTTCAATTTGTTCGTCATGGGAGGCATGGACTTGAGCAATTTCGAAAATGGACAGGCAGATGGACCAGCTTTTGTAACACAATGCCCTATTCAAGCAGGGCAGAGTTACACATGATTTTAATGTGACAGGTCAAAGAGGAACCCTGTGGTTGCATGCACATATCTTTTAGTTAAGAACAACAGTTTATATTTGGATATGCATCAAATATAAATATTAAAAAAAATAAAGAATCGAAGTAACGTAGTATTAGACATTTGTATTTGGATTCGGTGTTCAAGGCTTAATTTCCTTTTCTGTTGCAGATACATTTGCGATGGAGGTAGAACAACGAAAGACTTATCTCTTCAGAATCGTCAACGCTCCACCCAACGATTAACTTTTCTTTGCCATTGCTGGCCCATAATAATGACGTTACTCGAAATAGATACAGTGTATATTAAACCTTCTACAGCAGAAGCAATCCCAATTTCAGCGGGGCAAACCACAAATGTTCTTGTTCAAGCTAACCAAGCACCACCGGGTAGATATTTCATGGCTACTAGGCCTTTCACGGACTTACCATTGACCATAGACAATAAAACAGCCACTGCTATGCTTCATTATAAAGGTGTTCCAAGCACTGTCCTTCCAATCCTTCCTAAGCTACCATCGCCGAATGGCACTGCCTTTGCATTGAATTATAATGCCAAACTTAGGACCCTAAACTCTCCACAATACCCTGCGAATGTGCTACTTAAATTTGACGGACATCTTTGCCTTGCAACTCGGTTAAGACTTAATCCATGTGAAACTTGCCAGCATGGAACACAAATCACTGAATTTTTTAACAACATTACCTTTATTATGCCATGGATTGGCCTTTTCAAGTTTATTATTTCAACATCAAGGGAATTTTTAGAACAGATTTCCTTGATCGCCCTCCTGAACATTTCAATTATACAGGTGCGCCATCGACCGCCAATCTTGGTACTACTTTAGGCACCAGGCTAAGCAAGATTGCTTTCAATTCAACGGTTGAGCTAGCACTACAAGATGCCAATCTTCTTACCGTTGAATCCCATCCATTTCACCTTCTTGGTTACAATTTCTTTGTTGTTGGGACTGGAATCGGGAACTTTGATACCGCAAAAGACCTAGCTAACTAGGTTGATCCTCCCGAGAGAAATAGGGTTCGAGTACCCACCGGCGGTTGGGCTCCCATAAGGTTCAGGGCTGATAATCCAGGTAACATTCATAAGAAACTCAACAAAAACATGGCATTAAACCTGTGAGGGCCCAGTCCAGTAATCCTGCTTACCTGACCTTAGGACATTTGGTATCACCTATGACTTTCTTTACTCTTACTAAAGCGCTTGGTGTCATAGCTCTTCAGGACAAATATTATATCTGTGATCTGACATCAAGTACTTTAAAGAGAGTAGATAGAATCATAGGTCAAACCAAGTACCACAAGGTCAGGTAGGCAAGATCATTGGTCTTTGGCCTCACAAAACCACAACTAAAACATGGAATTAAAACGAAGCAATTTAAGACAATAGAAACAAGTTTATAAACTAGTTGTTTCATTGTTTAAGAGTGTGGTTCATGCACCATCATTTGGAGCTCCATACCAGCCGGGGTTTGAAGACAGCTTTTGTGGTAGAGAATGGAAAGTGGGCAGATCAATCCATTTTGAGTCCCCCAAAGGACCTTCCTTCATGTTAGTTAGTTCCTATTGGACACAAAAAGTATAAAGGACACGGCTAACTCTTCTTAGGCTGACTAGTTTTCTTATGGCTCTTTGCAGGAAATGAATTTGAGTATGAGTTTTGATATATATGGAGGATTTTTTTTTTCTTTTTGATTCTTGGAATTCTGAGTAAAACTATCTTGCTCGGAATGAAATAATTTGACCTAAATCGTCTGAACTTTGGCATTGAATATTTTATGATCAATTAGATATATAAAAGCATCCCCTTTCACTTCAATGCCTGCCGTCTTCCTCTTCCTTTTTCACTTAACCCTTAAAAATCTTGATGGGATTTAAACAGAAAGAAGCATGCAAAACAATAGCAGCCTGCATATATAACAAACAATGTTGAGCAACGGTTGCTTTCGTCCTTAATAGCTAGACTTATTTAAGGTTGGGCTATCTGCCCAAATCCCAAAGTTTTCTTAATATTTATAAGAGTTTGAAAAAAAATATTAGACTAAAAAAATATGAATTTAGGCAAAAATTATATCCATTTTAAAAGTAGGTCGATTTTGGCTCTAGCATTAAAAACTCGAATCTAACCCAAGTAGTTTTTCAATTAAATAATATATAATATATGAATTTTTTTTATTTTTGTATAAATATTATGTAATTCATATCGATAAAATATATGTATGATTATAGTATAAACATTACAAATTACGTTAAATTGTCTCCGTTTAAAAACTTAATATAATAAAATATATATATAATTACTAAACACTAAATAAAAAAATGTTCTTTAATTTTTTTAGAAAAATAATATAGATAGACATAATAAGTTTAAGTTATCCATTTATAAATATGAACAAGTTTACATAAAATCTGAATTTATAATTTGAGTCAAGTTAAACTTAAATAAATATATAATGTTAATACCGTACATTAACACCATAAACACCTTCAAATGTAACTAGGGTCTTAATTAAAAACAACTAGTGTTTAATTCTCGTATTACATTTGATTTTAAATATAGCTGAATGTTAGAATTGAAATATTGATTTAATAAAACCTTAGGGTAATAAAAATATGTAAGTATCAAAATGAAAGTCCCACCCCACTAATAGATCAATTCTTAAGTTTTCCTACATCTTTTAACCTTTATTATTATTATTATTATTATTATTATTATTAT
>JBBYHO010000010.1:1131436-1146540 GCA_038382025.1 Adansonia gregorii | reverse complement strand
TTTTTTTACTTCAAATAATTTGATCTGATCTAAATTATTATTTATATAATAAAAATTATTTTTATTTAAATTTAATTATAAAAATTTTATAAATTTTAAAAATATTTTAATATTGTTTAAACAATGAAACGGGCTTTTAGAATAGCCCAAACTTAACTAAGCTGAGCGTGGATAAGAGGAGTAGAAATTTGTTGGGTTGCACCCTGATCCAGCTTGACTTATAAGTAGCTCTACGGAATAAAAGTAGTCGCTTATTATTCATTGGACTTATAATTTAAAACATGATACTAGAATACGATATAAACGTGAAAGTTTTAATAATAAACATAAAAATGCAAGAAACACAAAATGGCACGTTTAATGCATTTATTATATTTGTGTTTAGTATTTTGATATATTTAATAATTTATGTTGTGTTTAATTGTTTATTGTTACGTGTAAATGAAAAAAACATGAAACACGATACTTATATATAAATTATATAATCTATTATTCACGTAGCTAAAGTAGTTGAACCGTTAAACCCTTAGCTATGTAAAAAAATTAAAAAATAAAAATGGAGGAAATGTAAATAAAATAGAATACATTTGTTGAACGGTTTGAGGTAGGTCAACAATATTTGAAATTCAAGGACCTCAAAGCTCTTTCTAATTTTCTTTTCAATTTTAACCTTTCAATAACTCATGGCTCATTTTTGTATCTTCAATCTTCACTTTGATTGATTGAGTTGGTGGCTCTCTGTGTAGATTATGTAACTTAGTTGACATAATCTTCCCAATAGCTAGCTTTTATTTTCTTTTATATTTTCTCCGGGAATGAATATGTAAGCATGATAATTAAGAAAAATTAAAATATATATATATATGTAAAGAACATGAGTAGCAATTCTTAGTGGAAAACCACTAAATGTAAGCAATAAATTGACTTTTTCTCCTCCAAACTTCAACAGCCAACTCATTCTGGATAATAAAGATAATAAAACAAGTACATAATTAAAAAAATGATTGTCAAATATCCCTGCAAGTCAGAAGTTATAAAGGTTTACTTCAACCCCATTCCTGATGAAACTTTTAAATGGTGGATAGTTTAGCTGATGGAACTTAGCCATGGCGTAAAAGATCATGAAACCAAACTTAACAATAACTATACACAAGTTTTATTTGGTATTTTATTGAGACTTATGTTACTTAAACCCGAGATGAGGGTTGAAAACGAGTATGTACATATTTTATATTGGTATACTCAATTTTTTTTTCAAAAATTCTCAAACCAATATATAAATATGTATTTAAAACAAATGTTAAACACGGGTACTTTATAGAAAATGAAGAGTTCCGGATAACATGCGTTGACACATCGACAAACCCATACTTCCATGTCTATACTCTAATATGGGATCTAACTGTTATTCTGTTTGAAGGAGTGCCGAAAGTAGGTGGTTAATTATACGTGACAAATAGTACTTTAGTTACTAATTAATCTAGATTACTATGAAAAGATGTTAATTTTGATTAAGAAATGAAGTAAGTATAGCAAATTGTGGCGGGAAAAGAGTGAAGATAGTTGATAAGTTAGTTAAAGATACAAGATGCTATCAAATAATTGAATGGTGTGGCATGTATATCGGCCAAAACACAACAGGAAAATTGGTGTTCCTTTTAGAACCTGTCAAAGATTAGTAAACTTTTAAAGTAATCTTATCTCCAGAAACAAACTAAATCTGTCGACATCAATCCAGGCCTGTCGTGTTTTATAGACACATTCCAAGGGGCGCCACTTAATCAAGAGATTTATTCGGGTTGATATATACACCTCTCCATTTCTCTCTATTAGCTAAGCCTTCAGCCATCTTATCATATGGTATTCATCTCTTTTTCTCATTATCTTCCAATCTTTTGCATAAGGTTTTGGCTGTCATTGACACTTGGATCTTAAAAGTTATGGTTCAAACTGTTCATCTTTTTGATCCTCCGAAGAAATTGGGCTTTGGAATCAATTCCCTTACAGTTTGTTCATTGTATGTATGCCTTTTTTGTTTTGTTCTTTGGTAGGTATATATGATCATGATGCATATTATGTGTTTGATCTTTACATTTGAAAACAGGGCAACCCTTTGCATTTTTCATCTTGATTTCAACGTTTTCGTAGAAAATTCATTTTGATTTTATGCTTCTAATTCTTTAAAATTACCAAGTTAGAAGACATATTTATTTTTCCTTTGATTTCAATGGCTTATTGTTCAGATGTTTGGATGTGATTTTGCAGGTTATAACCCTCATTAGCCAGGTCATAGATTTGAACATCTTCGTATGAGTGCTAGTTTTCGAACCTGCTACCCTTCTTGAAACCGGGAGCTGAACGATATTGGAAAAACTGGAATCATGGCTGATACCTTGTCCCTACCTGTTGAACGACAAGTTAGAATGGGTGAGTCTTCTTAAAGCAATGCAGCCTTTTTGCAATCATTCTGTGATTCGTACACTAATGTTAGATTTAGATGCATATGAGATATTGGTTCTATGGTTGATGCCAAAATATAACAGTATCTCAAAAGAATCTAAATTTTGGGTCTGAAATTCATTGATTATAGGCAGTTGGATTGTGCAAAATCTATAGAATTACATGTTTCAAGCAGCCAGAGAATAAGAAAAGAGTTAACAAATGCTGAGATTCGAATCCAGACCTATTAAATGTCACTTCTAAAAAGTGACTCGGCTAATTTATTTAGGCTATATATGGTGTGGGAATTAAGAGGAATTCTTTCTTTTCCTTTTATTTGTGCTTCTTTCTTGATATAGTTTTGAGATTACCAGTTCTTTTCCATCTCATGTTTACAGGTTTCGAAAAATCTGACTTAGAGAACTCTGAAGATGAGAGGAAAACAAGGCTTGGATCACTTAAGAAAAAAGCAATTAGTGCTTCAAGCAAGTTCAGACATTCTCTTAAAAAGAAGTCCAGAAGACATAGTCGAGTTATGTCCATTGCTAGTATAGAAGATGACCTTGATGCTGAAGAGATACAGGCAGTTGATGCATTCCGCCAAGCACTTATCTTAGATGAGCTACTACCTGCTAAACATGATGATCATCATGTGATGCTAAGGTCACAATTTTTCATCTGGCTGTCACTACTCTGGACAAAGAAAATGTTATCCGGACAAAGCAAATGTTTTTCTTTTTCTTAAAATCAAATGCTTAGATGAGAGAAAATGTCATTAACTCATAATTATTTGATGATACAGATTTCTAAGGGCCAGGAAATTCGATATTGACAAAGCAAAGCAAATGTGGACTGAGATGCTCCAATGGAGGAAGGATTTTGGTGCTGACACAATCATGGAGGTATATATACACTGAATTAAACTGCTTCAATATTGCAAATTATATTATATGCTGCAATTTTGTAAATTGCATCTGAATTTTCTTCTTTGGAATTTCTTGTTGTCAAGGACTTCGATTTCAAGGAATACGATGAAGTGGTTAAATACTATCCACAAGGATATCATGGAGTTGATAAAGATGGGCGACCTGTTTATGTTGAAAGACTGGGTCAAGTTGATGCCAACAAGCTGACTCAAGTAACAACAATAGACCGCTATCTGAAATATCATGTAAAGGAGTTTGAGAAGACCTTTGCCATTAAGTTTCCTGCCGCATCAATTGTAGCAAAAAAGCACATTGATCAAAGCACAACTATCTTGGATGTGGAGGGAGTGGTTTGTCAGATTTGTCAGTTTTTTTTTTTTTCAACTCCAAATCTTGCTTCATTTCGCTTCTAATACTTATATATGAACTTTTAGGGACTTAAAAGCTTCAACAAGGCTGCAAGGGAGCTCCTTCAACGCCTTCAGAAGATTGATGGTGACAATTATCCTGAGGTAGTCCATTAGTTCATTACTCCATAAGCTCAGTTATAATGTGCCCTGAAATGTCTTCGTCGATTTCTAGCATGAAAACTTTCTTCAGTCATGATGACGTAAGCTAATCGAATGCTTTCTATGTTGCAGACTCTGAACCGCATGTTTATCATCAATGCTGGCTCTGGATTTCGGCTCTTATGGAGCACAGTTAAATCATTTCTTGACCCAAAGACCACCGCAAAAATCCATGTAAGAATGAATCACCAATTTATCCGAAAAACTGAAATTGATTTTAGAGACTTAGTGTTACTAAACAAGTTTATCTTATATTCACCAGGTTTTGGGTAACAAATATCAAAGCAAATTGCTTGAAGTAATTGATGCAAAGTACGTTGCTTCTCAACCAATTGAATCCATTGCTGTTTCTGTCTGCCAAAACTAACCTATTTAATTTCTCATCAGTTTTTAGAGATTATAAGAGTTTTTCTTGGTATGGGCTTTGGACAAGTATATGTTTATGCGTAAATATTTCTTTGTTTTGGTTTTTAAACAGTGAACTACCAGAATTTTTGGGTGGTAGCTGTAATTGTGCTGATAAAGGCGGTTGCATGCTGTCCGACAAGGGTCCATGGAACGACCCAGAAATATTAAAGGTATTCAACAAAAGATTGATTGATTTTGGGCTACTTTAGCTAAAATAAGGCGAATGTCGGAGACAGATATCTGTCGAAACAATTATACATATTTGGAGTATCATATTTTTATATTTATGTTCAAATATATGCTAGATATAGAAGTTCGGGGTAACCTAAATATTTAGTGTAATATCTATTTTGCATTATGATTGGAATAATAAAATAGATTATTTCATTTCCTGAGCAGAGGGTTAAAAATGGTGAGGCCAAGTGCACAAGGAGAAATATGTCAGGCGTTGAGGACAAAGCATGCCAAGAGGTAGTCAATCCTAGAAAAAAGGCCCTGCCATTTCAATTTTCACAAATTATCCTAGACCTCTCAATATCTAGCATCCATAAAATTGAATGCCTGACCCTTTTTTTTTTCTGTTCTGAACTTGAAGATGAGTCATTCCTTCGACACAGAAACAGCTACAGGTATTACCGAAGGGCCTGCAGATAACGCACCACTATCTCCTGTTCCTGAAGTAAGTTTTCTCATTATCATGGCTATGAACCTGGAGCTTGGCACGATTGGCTCATTAAAATATCTTTAAAAAGTGATATTCAATAGGTTTAGGATTCGAGTCCCAGCATCAGCAGCCTTTCCCTTTTCTCCAGGCTAGCGATCTCTCCTTTGTACAAAAAAATGCAAAGATCACAGGCTGAAATATAGATCTTGATTTATGCAGAGCTAAATATTCCGATTATTCAATGTCAAATGCATAGTAAACTATAATTTATCAAATATGTAGAGTTATAACGACACTGCAATTTGTAAATAATCAAAATATTCATATTTAATATTGCAGTTTTAGCTTTTCATTTTCTTTTCTGCATTTAATATTGCAGTTTTAGCTTTTAATTTTCTTTTCTGCCAATCTTAATCCTATTTGTTAACATAAATTCATTTCTTTTTATATTGCAGTCTCCCATCAAGACAAAGTGCCAGGATTCCTTTGTCCATGACAAGTTGATTCCAATGGTTGACAAGGATATAGATGCTTCCTGGCCTAAATCAATGGGAAATGAAAAATTGGCCATTTCCAAAGGTAGATATTGCAATCAGAACCTTTTTTTTTCTTGAATTTAAGAATATAATAAAATACCATCTATTTAGCCTTTTTTTTTCTTTTATCCCAAAACTGCAGATTGTTACCATATAAAGGCCACTGAAAGAACGAGCACCAACATTTTTGGAGGAATCATGGCTTTCGTTATGGGAATTGTAACCATGGTTCGCTTGTCCCGCAGCATGCCAAGGAAACTAAATAAAGCAGACTTGTATGGTGGTCAAGTTAACTATGCTAAACCAATGATCGAAGGCCATGCCGGTCAGTTGCCACCACCTATCACTAGCGCCGACTACCTTGCCATGATGAAACGCATGGCTGAATTGGAAGACAAGGTGAGTTTTCTCATCGGGAAACCAGCAGCCATGCCACCCGATAAAGAGGAGATGCTAAATGCTGCTTTAAGCAGAGTCTGCACCCTGGAGGAAGAAATATGCGCAGCTAAGAAGGTACATATACATACATACAGCTAAGTTACCTTAAACTCAAATCCCAAAGAATCCCAAGAACAGCACATATTTGTCACCGTCTCCAAATTTTAATCGTTTGTTTCCCCTTTCTTTGCTTATGCAGGCACTTAAGGGAGCCCTTGGTAAACAGCAAGAACTTCAAACCTACATTGACAAGAAAAAGAAGAAGAAGAAGTTTGTAAGTTATCAAAGATTTTAGTGCACCAACGGTTAAGGTCATGCAAACTTTAGTTATATATTGAGGTCTTTTAGTTTTTCACATTTCATTTTCCTGTGTTGTGATTGCAGAACCCATTCCGCTGGTTAAGGTAACCTGATGTTGGTGGCGTTTGGATAAATATTCAGCCCCACAGATGAATTCCTTTCGTATACTATTTTGTATTTGTAAAGTATTCAATCCCAGGACTACAAAGTACAAAACATGGAGTTTGGCATTTTTCTTAAATTTTTGTGTATATGATTAAACAATTATTAGCTCTAATTTAGAGAAAACAGTGATCTTGGCATTTTTCTGATAAAAATCAGCCCCTTTAACAAGTTTCTGCACCACTAAGATTAGCATGGAAGGCATTTCTGCTTAAAGTTGGAACTCTCTGTACATATAACCTGCTAATGCAGTTCATTTTTTAAGTATAATTTATTTTCTTTGCCAGAAAAAAAACATAATAGTTTGTGCAATTATCAGGTTCTTGTGGTAAACAGCTACAATTGTCTGTAAAACATCAAACTCTTCAAAACCAAGTTCTTGCATCTTAACCCAGGTATGCATCAGGAAGCTTACAACGTTGGGAAACGGTAATATAAAAGTTTAAAACTCAGCAAACGAAACTTCAACAACAAAGTTCGAAAAGCAACAATATATGAAAACCCTTATACTTAAGAAGTGCAGCAAATCAAACTTTACATTGAAAGAGAAAAGGGAAATTAAATGAGTCAAACAGAGAGAGTTCAATTGCGGTCGTCCATTTCAGGGCAATAGGATTTGTATTCGGACAGACAATTACATTGCTTAAAGCTGTATAACCTCGACAAGATCAACATAGGTGGTTACTTGTCCACCAGTAAATGGAAATGGACTCACATCAGAGAAGTGGGCTTTGTAGGCTCTGCATCAGCAAGGCATTACCAGCAAAACTTCTTTTTCTGACACAAAGGATTATAGTCATAAGTCACAGCCATAATATGATAAGAACATCGGATGTAACCGTCAAAACATAAACAATAGGAAAACAAGTGAAATGACGTACCCGCAGTTTGGCTTCCTCTTGACTGTCTATGTATGCAAGCAGTTCCTCTTGCCTCATCAAAGCTTCATGAAGAGCCTATTCAATACAGCGCATACATGCAGAAGAAATAACACTTTTAGAAAATGAAAGCACAAAAGATGATAAAAGCAAGAATGTAAAGAAGCCTAGAAAGCACGCCAAACAAAATGATTATTCATTTGATAACAAACGTTCCCCTAGAGGAATTGAGGTTTCTAAATATGTTTAGCCTGGAGAGCAAATAAGCCTAAAGGCTTATGTGTTTTTTTTTTTTTCCTCAGATGCCTACACCAATAACAGGTAGTAAATCCAACTTCCAGTGAAGATTTATTACCAATTTGCACTAATGCAGACTGTAGTATTGTTTGCAGTATCATATACTTCAACGAAAATAGCATTTAATGCATTATGTAGCCATTTAAAAAATTCAAGAAGTACCAAGGTTGAGCATTTGTCACTCTGGCACTACAAGTCTAAATCACCTACTCACTGGAAAGGGTTGAGCGAGTTCTAACAGAAATACGAACAATATTTTGCAAAATAGTGATAAAATTAAGATTGCCAAGGGTACCTTCTTGGTAGCAATCAGCTCTGCTTCTAAGGCATCGACACGACATACAGCAGCATTCAACAATTCCTCTTTCTCATAAGGCATCTCAGATGGCTTAGCCTGTAAAGTATCGACTTTCTCCTCAAGCTCACCCAATCTTTTGACCACAGAAGATAAAAGATCAGACTGAGTAAAAGGAGGGGTTGGAGAAGGTGGACGAAACTCTTCTTTCTGAGTTGCATCAGAGGTAAATTCAGTAATATTTTGACGACGATCAGAAACTGTGTCTGGAAGCTTTCCAGTTATACGGCATGCTACTGTGCGGAAGAGAGTGCTAAGTGTCATGAAGAAAGCCATAATAGTCAGCAAAATCCGAGCTCGAATTCCTTCGGGGGTCTTACGAGTTTCAGGTAGCATTAATGTACCTGCAGTGCAAAATAGCATTTCATTTTTTTAATAGAAGATCTATGCAAGCTTTTATGAAGAAATGAAGCATCTTAAAGATAAAAAGGCAGACAAGATTATGTTTGTTAACCTTTCGAAGCAGACAACCTCTGAAAGGAGTTTTGCTTCTTCCAAGTAGAGTCAACAGCTTTGTCGACCATGGGAACATATTCATCATAGCCTGAGAAGTTACCAGCATAGCTGGTTTTCCCAATGACCTTAGCCTGCATAATTTACAAACAAAAGGATTAGCAATTTTGCCAAGAATGTTAATGATACTATTCTTGGGTGTACAACCCAATAAGAAGTGATCTTGATACTCATAGGTCATGACATATTGTTAATTGACAACCATACAAAATAAAATAATAATAATAATAATAACCTAAAAAGAAAGCAAATAACTTATCCAAAGAAAAATAATAAAAACATTTAGTCACTGTGAAAAATTAAAAGGCGAGAAAAACCCACTTCCTCACGAACGGGGGTCAGCCGAAATTTTGAGTAGCTCTTTGCTTTTGGGGATGAAATATCTTCAGCTTCTGATCCAGATTCTGCCGTAGATGTATCACTACCTTTCAGCTGATTCATACAGCACAAGAAGCAATGAGGTAATGCGAAAATCTTACCTCAAAATGGCAATATTAAAATTTTCCAGAATGGACAAGTATCACTGAAAGCTAGAAAGATCATATACCATCAGACATTGTGGCTTAGCATAAGCAATAAACTTCCCATCACTATTTAAAACTTTTACAACCTGCCTGGCACGTCGCGCCTCACCATTAAGAACCATCTGAGACAAGATACGTGCAGCAAAGCGTTTCTTCATGAGAAACAAGTATGTTGTTGAAGCGCATGAAATTAACAGCATTAACAACATTAAAAAAAATGCCAGGATCAGTTTATAACCTTCAATATTTCTGGATTTTTCCAAGGCCCCTTATCAGAGTGGAGGCAACCTCCCTGATCTGCACACGTACAGCTACCACCCAGAAATTCTGGCAGCTCACTGAATGGATTTTAAGTATCACGATAAGCTTTTAGACAGAGAGGCAACCATAAAGTGAAATATTTTAAAAGAACCTATATTTTTTAAAAGCAACATGTCATGAAAGCTCTAAGCCCATTTACCTGGCATCAATAATCTCAAGCAATTTGCTCTGGTACTTGTTTCCAAGAACCTAAAGTCATTCCAAAATATATATATATATATATGTGTGTGTATAATTATAAATCACCAAAAAATAAATGGAATAAGAAGTCAAAAGACAAATAAAATCGCAGAAAAATATTTACATACATGAATCTTGGAAGTTGTTTTGGGATCTAGGAACGTCTTCACAGTGTTCCACAGCAGCCTAAACCCAGGTCCAGCATTGATGATGAACATTTGATGAAGAGTCTGCATAGATGAAAAGACCACAACATGAAATTTCAGCTCAATATAAAATAATATAAAAGTTTTGTTGCAAGCATGAGTACTTCATCATGCAGGCACATAGAGAAAGCAAACCTCAGGATAATTGTCACCATCAATCTTTTGCAGTCGCATAATCAGGTCCCTTGCAGACTTAGTAAAATTCTTAAAGCCCTAATACATATATGAAAAGAAAACAATCAGAGGTTAGCTACTACTAAGCAGCCAAATATTCAGGTATTAACATGTTAACAAGTGATTACACGAAACATACCACACCATGAACATCCAAAATTGTCGTGCTTGAATCTATGTGCCTCTTTGCAGCAATTGTACATGCAGGAAATTTCACAGTGAAGGCCTTCTCAAACTCCCGGACATGGTATTTTACATACCGATCCATAGTTGTAACTTGCATGAGTTTGTTGGGATCAACTTTTCCCAACCTTTCAATATACAAAGGTCTTCCCTCCTTATCGACACCGTGATGACCATGAGGATAATACCTTAGAACTTCATTCAACTCATTGAACTCAAAATCCTGAAAGATAAATGATAAAAGAGGTAAAAAAAAATGTATTACAAAAATGCTACTTCAGAAATTATTAATCATATTACCTCCAGGATAGTGTCAGCACCAAAATCCTTCCTCCACTGAAGCATATCAGCCCACATGTGCTTAGCTTTCTCCATATCAAACTTCCTTGCTTTCAAGAACCTACTTAAAAGTTAAGGCTACAAACTAATTACCATTTGTCATAGTATTCAAAGTTGGCAAGGCAAGTAAACAAGAGGAGCGAAGCAGAATGATGCACAAGGCTTCAAGAAATAAGGAAAGAAGATATCACATCAGCAAGAAGAAAGCAAATATATGTGTTGGCAAAACAAAACATACAGGATGACCAATAGAATCACAAGTCTTCTTGCTGGTTTCCCCATCAAACCAAATCAAATTCACATAAGATTTTAACAAGTGATCCATGAAGCATACCATTCACAATTCATTACAGAAAATACAATATATTGTAGATAGAATGTTCAGAATTATGCTGTCGACTGCTGATCTGACAAGAGAACAGAACCAATAAACTAGCATTGCAGTAATCCAAAAGAATCATCCCAAAGTTAACCCTACTATTTTTGGGAATATGAAATAAAATTAAGAGGAGAGCACCTCAACATAACGTGATAGTCATCATGTCTTTCTGGAAGCAGTTCTTCCCTAATCAGCGCTTGTCGAAATTGATCAACGGCCTGTAGCTCCTCAACATCACGAACATCTTCAATGGACACGGAGCTGACACGGCCATCACTTTTCCTGCGACTGCTCTTCTTTTTCAGAGAATGTTTAAATCTAGTAGATGCATTTATGGCTTTCTTCTTCAAGGATCCAATTCTTGTGCGCCTTTCGTCCTCCGAGTTCTCGAAATCAGATTTCCTCTCTCTCCTCTCATCACTACCCGAAAACCCCTCAAAGCCTGCCTCATTACAAACGCATAATCTTGTTAGATCTTTAGGAGAAAGAACGAATAAAGAATAAAGAAAAATAAAAGTGAAAGTCAAATCCTAATTTGTTGCCTTCTCATTTTCATATATATATATATTTCTGAAATTTCTTCAGATGCACCAAACCAAAAAAATCAACAAAGCATGGCAAAACCAACACCAAAATAAGAACTCAAATAAATAAATAAATAGAAAATGTAATGATAATTAAAGAAAAAGAAAATAATGTTTATATTTTCCGATGTTACTTTTGAAACCTAAGGAGGATCAAATTCCTTTCCTCTTTTGCTAAATCGAGTTTAATTAAGTTATCTACACTTTAGTAACCAAACTAAAGCTACAGTTGAAACCCTAGAATTAATCAGTTCAAGAAACAAAAAAAATTAACTCACAAGGCCTTGCGAATCGATCGAGTGGCCCCGACATCTACACTCGCGCAAGAAAAATGAAAGCGCCGCCGCCGATGATCTGACTGTCCGATCGACCGGTCAAAACAGGGCAAAGAAACGAGTAAATTTTAGCCGCACGCAACTTATCAAAACCTGCATTACAGTCAACAAGCCCCCAAAAAAAATAAATAAAACAAAGAATCCAAAATTTTTAGGTGCTTGAAATTTCTTCTTTCTTCTTCGTGATAAAGGAATTGAAGAAAAATATAGGAGAACGTAAAAACTGAGAGTAGTAATACCCCTTTTGAGGAAAATTTAGTAGTGAAATTATGTTTTGACTTCACGGATCACGAGCTAGATCCGACGGTCATAAATGCGTCTGACCAGAATTTTAACCGATCTTCGAGACTGTAACGGACAACAATCGGGGAAAAAAAAGTATTTTTGGTCGTAAAATAAAATAAATTAAAAATTCGCCGACAAAGGACGGCAAATTTAGTGAAAGAAAGGAAGGAATTTGGTTGGGAAGTTTTCTAGGGAGAGAAAAAAAGAAATGAACGGAGGGGCGGGGTTATTATAGGAGTTAATTGAGGATATGTGGGTCCCGGGGAATTTATGATGGGCACGTGGCTAGAGGAAGGGAAAGGAGTGCACGGAACGAGGTATCTTGCCGGCGGTACGTGACTACTAGTACGCGAGAGAGACTAAAGAGATCGCTGGCAGTGTAATTTCTTTTGTAAAATGTAACTTGTAATCGAGTAATGATTCGTTCACCGGCGGTTGTGTGTAAATAAATACGGATTTGTTTAATCGGCACGTGGTGGATTTCGAATAATATGCTTCCAAAGAGAAACTTTCCCTCTATAACCCTTTTAAAAAAAAAAAAATTTTTTTTGATTAATAATATATTTTTTAATAAAATTTCAATTTAAAGATCAAACATCAAATTTTTTTTATAAGTAATTTTGAATTATGTAAATTGAGAGATAATTTATTTGCATGCGTTAAAATTTACCTTTTCAATTCAATCTCATTTTAATTTTAAATTAATTTACAATTTTTATTATAATAAAAACTTTTTTTATCGCACTATTTAAATTATTTCATCACAATAATATAATAAGATGAGTCGTTATTAATCATTTAAATGAAACATATTTTAGTACATGTTAGAATATCTAAAGAGAGTAGAAAAAATTGGAAACTTGAATATCATGAAATGGAGCGTAACCAGATTTGAATATTGGGGGTTCTAAGTTGTATCCTAAATGATTGGATTTTGGATAAAATAATAAAATAGCTCAACAAAATGCCCATTAAACGAAGATAAAATAGAGAATCAAATGACAAAAAAATGTTTTTTTTTTCTCAAGGAAAGTGGTTTAGTAACTGCCGATTGTCAACAAATTCAAAGCGTTTAATTATTCAATTTAGATATGCTCTGACAAAAATATATATGTATATAATCACATTATAACAAAAATCTCTTATTTAAAAGAAAAAAAGGCCGAATTTTAACCTTTTTTTCTTTGTATTTTTACATGTGAATAATGGCAGCGATTGACTTTCTAAAGGTTGACAAACGGTCGCTGAAAAGTGATAAAAGAAAAAACAATTAACAGAAAAGACGACAAAAAAGGAGTTACAGATAGTTGTAATTTAAGTAAAATAAAAAAAGAATTTACTGACACACAACAAAAACAGAATCGCTGCAAAAGGCCCAATGGAGCAGAAATCATATTAAATTGCTGTAGCCAGCCCGGCAGCAAACCGAGGGAGTAAATGCGTCCAGTCAGTGAGTCTATTAAATAAACCGTTTCGCTGCTTTTACTTACAATGATGGAGACAAATTAACCGAGTCTCCCATGCTTCCCATGGGGCATGGACCCAAGTCGCCATCCAACACCAGGAATAATAAATAGCACTCCATTAGTATATATATTTTTTAAATGGGGCCACCACACCTGCTTATTTAAAGCAAAGCTTGTTTCTTTTTGTTTTTTTTTTTTTTCAAGGGAAGGGGACTTGTTCTATTTTCTTACCAATGGTTTAAAAAATCAGTTAATAAGTTACGATAACATATAAGTAAGGTTAAAAAAAATTAAATTGAATCGATTTATTTAAAAATTAATTTAATTTAATATATAATATATTATTTATTATTTTGTGAATTTATAAAAGAAAATTGATTGTGACTTTATATTGTATTTTTATATATGATGAAATTTGATTTTTTATTTTTTTATATTAAAAATTATATTATTTAATTAAACAGATATTTTGTTAAACATTTAATTTATTTAATAATAACTTAATATTAAAATTAATTTAATTTAATTAATTTGCTTAAACGATCGTATTGATAATAAAAATATCAGAATTAAACCCGAACTTCACTGCTTTGGTTCTCAACTTGTAAAGTGAAAACAAAACAAAAGGAAAGCCTCAATTCATGCTTGGAAAGTTTGGTGGAAGACACCCATTATTTCATTACGTTGTTAGGACTGAAGTAAAAAATTTTATGTTTGGGAATTGAAATTAAAATATAAATTTTTGGGTTAAAATAAAATTTTTATTATTTTTACCTAAAAAATCTAAAAAAAAAAATGGTAACCGAGGGGCCGAAACCCCTATATGTCCTAACTCCACCCTAGATGTTGTTTTATAAGTAGATTTAAATAAAACCTCCGCCAAAAGGACAAAAGACCCAGCCAATTGGCTACCGAATTTGGTTGCTTGGAAGCGCAGTGGAAAATGATGGTGCCAATTCTCACCGAACACGAGCCTATGTCATCAGCAATAGCTTTAAAATTTGTCAATTAACAGGTCCTTCGACATCATTAATCTCCGCACCACCTTAGCTATTGTCTGATATTTCCACCCATAAAGAGCTCTATTCTTTACTACGAATAGGAAGATGGCGATCGGCAAGCCAATCTAAATATCCAGATCGAGCTTCAGCTGCCTCAAAACAACTTGCGGGACAACGCGTTGAAACCGTCCATATTCCACAATATGGCTCGCTCCATTTCACTTTCATAATCGATGGGATACGGGCCAATGGTACTGCCTATTGCCTAATATACTTTGAACTAGCATCATCAATAGAAGGAACTCCCTCAAGTTATCCGTGCTCCCAAGTTGCATGCCTCCGAACCTGACTTAGGTCCTTCTTTAGCCCTTCCGATATGGATTTGTTCCTAGCTTTGCCAAAGGTTCCAACAAAAGAAATCAAAGAAAATCTTGGAACTAAAATTTCCAAAACCTCAAAAGTTAGCACCCAACATCCCTCCGGAGAAAAGGACAAAAAAGCAGACCGTGCTCGATTGATTCATTTTTCTAGCTCGCCCCTTGGGCGTGTAAGAGAGAAGGCATGATGACACTTGAAAAGGTTGTCTTGAATTGCCAAGACATTGTGGCAAGCTCTCCACGTAAAGTTTCTAATTAACTTTTG
>JBBYHO010000010.1:1076326-1107957 GCA_038382025.1 Adansonia gregorii | reverse complement strand
GTATCACTCAGTTCAGCACAAAATTCCGTTCGAATAAATTAACGGCAGATAAAAGGAGTTCGAGGAAACAGATTCTAACGACGTTACTGAAACCGTCTAAAACACCCTCAGTACTTTCCTGGGAAAAAAGAAGAAGAAGAAGAAGAAGCAGCCTCTTCGTCTCCGCTTCGCCATTTTTCCTTTCCGTGAAGCCACCGAGATTTTTATTTCAAATACGCCGTCGTCTTTCGGAGCTCAGGCAGGAACGGTTTGATTGCGTCAGGTTACTTGTTTCGAGTTGTTTGGTAGTCATTCCATCTAAAGTACTGGAAAATCAAGTATAATTGTACTAATTTATCACTAAATTTTGATTTTCCTTTTACTTTTTGTTCCTGGAGTATGCATGTATAATATTTTGATTTCGCTTTGATTTTGTTTGCCGTGGTTATTTTGGGGAAAAGTAGTGAAGACTTTCGAAGAGGATCCTTTCCCGTTATTTTGACCATGAATTGCTGTTATTTACTTCTTTAGCAGTTTTTTTGGACCTGATTTTGACCTTCATAGTGTTTTTTATTTTGTTCGTTTTACTATGTTTAGGGTTTTTTATTTTTTTACGATTAATTGTCATTATTATTATTATTATTTTGCTTTTGGACTCACTCTTATTGAGTCCGTAAAGACTAGCAAATGGATCAGTGCTTGGTCTTTATTCTCATTTTCCTTTTTATATTTCGGTAAATTCTTTTATATTACACTGTCTTTGCTTTCTCTTGAGTTTTGAGTGAGTTAGTGTGGATACTGAGTCCAAAAGCGTTCTTCTGAGCCTGTAAACCCTGTAAGCTCAGTTTGCTACCAATCATGACAATTTCTTTCTATTTTTAGAAATAGCTTTTTTGGTTAATTTCGGCTTCATAAATTTCTGTTGTTTTGACGTCTAATTTGAATTTAATTTAGCAAGAATTAGAGTTAGGTTTTAAAGTCAAGTGCAATGATTTTACCAATATATTATTTTCTAGCGTCCAAATTATCAATAAGCTTATTGATGATTTTTTTTTTCTTATTTTATGTCAGGTAAACAAAGGATTATAACCCCGGCAGTTTTCCTACTAGAGCAGTGCTTATGATGATATTGTTGGTGTTCATCTGTCCGGTAATGTGAATGATGGTTTTTTAAATACTGTTGGAGAATTGGTTGTGGTTTGGTGAATCATGGGTGCTGCTTGTTGTGTTGCTGCTAGAGACAAAACTATAGTAAATGGATCAGGTAGTGAGGTTTTACATAGGAATATAAGGTATTCACCAACATGGAGTTTTCGTTGGGATAACCGAGGGCGTGTAGCAGGTGAAGACGCTTCTATAAGTTGGTTTTCAGATGCGATTAGTCGGAATGATGGATCAGAGGTCAAATATGAATCTGCATGTGCATCAGAGGATGGAAGCCTGTCTGAGAGTTTTCGGTCTCGTACGTGGCAAAAGTCCCCAACTTCAGAGGGAACTGCTGGACAAGTGAGAACTCCCGCTTCAGGTAAACTCCTGGGGTGCTTGTCTGAGTGTGAAGCGTACTGTACTCAGACATGTTGAAGCCACTTTTGAACTTTAAGCTTATTTTCTGGTTATTACTTTACCGTATGGGAACATAGCTGAACTAGATAATAACTTGCAGTGGATGAAAATTACATGGAATATGGACATGGAAAAGTGCTTCTGACGAAAGATTAGAAGGCTGATGGGCTCAATCCCTTGCACGTAGTTGAAGGGAGCAATAATGTATAAACTCAGTTAAAAAGGGAAAAATTTTGGAGTATCTCTTTTCTAGATGCAGACCATTATTTCTTGTAATTTTCTTAGGTTACCTCACTTGGTAATTTCCTGAAAATCTTGTTCGATAAGGAGTGGCATGCATAACGGTATTACCCTGTCCTGTTTGGTTGGGTAATCATGGTTCAATCCACTTTATAGAGCCATTTCTTCTGGCATTTTCTCGCTCTCCTTTGATCAATCTTTTACTTCTTGAATGGTCCCACTCTACCTTGCGTATGTTACATAAACAGTGAGAGTAATGCTTTAATGCTTTATCCTATTTCAGTTTGTGTTTGTCATGCGGAGTTTTATAACAATTTACAGGATATGTAATGGGTCTAGATGTTTTTTTTTTCCCTTTTTTATTTTGGGGGGGGGGGGTGTGTCTGGCTGGGCCCAAGATTTGCTTCGCTTGTCTCTCTGTTTGTATTAATCTCTTGGTAAAAGAAATAGTTCTTCTGTTAAATGTTGGCCATGCCATTCTATCATTTTGTTGGTTTTCCAACTTTTAAATGTGAGAAGGATCCTCTTAATAAGAATAAAAGGATGTTAGATTGATCCTTTTGCAGTTGTTCTATCTAACATTCTTTTACATATATTATGCAGATCAATCTATTTCAAGAAATTTCGCTATTGATGTGAACTTAGAGCAGGTAATGCTCTTTCCTGTCAGAGCACTTTAATGCTTACTTCCAACTCTATGATAACTTCCCCTTAATATGACATCCTTTTAAGAAATCTGGATTGTGTTTCAGGTGAAGGAGTCAATAGAATCCCTAGCAGCCTCATATCCATCTCCTTCTAAGTTATCACTGTCGTTGCCATCAGCTTCCTCCTTAGCTGCATCCCCTTTGTCATCCCAGAGTCATGTGCATCCTACCAGTTCAACAACAACAAGGTGGCCTCTCCGATCTCCTGGACATCATCTATTGCGTCAAGTATCTGACAACCGGACTCTGGGATTGAAGTCACCTAATAGATATTCTGTTGGCGAGGAAAGGCCGGTAATGCCTTCTTGGAGCAATGAATCGACGGGGGGCTCTCGGGGTGGTTCTTCTGATGGTTGGTCTATGCATGCCTTTTCTGAACTCATGGCTACATCTCATAGGGAGAGGTGGTCTGTTGATAATGACAGATGGGGTTCTCATCATGAGAAGATAAGCAAGCCCAGTGGCCGAATCTTAGCTTCCCCATCTGTTGATCTGCAACCGTGTGGTGTTTGCTCAAAGCTATTATCGGAAAAATCTTTGTGGAGCAGTCAGAAGATTATTATAAGCAATGAGCTTTCTGTTGTTGCTGTTCTAAATTGTGGGCATGTTTACCATGCTGAATGTTTGGAAAATATGACATCCGAAATTGACAAGTATGACCCTTCTTGCCCAATATGTATTTTAGGGGAGAAGACAACGCATAAATTATCTGAGAAAGCATTTAAAGCAGAAATGGGTTTTAATGCTAAAATCAGCAAAAGATCAAGGAGCCGGGTTGTTGATAGTGATATCGATGGTGATCCTGTTGTACTTAATCATCTGCAAAAAAGTGGACATGAAGGGAAGGCCTCCAGTTCAAGCATGAGAAGCTCCTTGGGCAAGCCTTCCCTGCGGAAGCACTTTTCTTTTGGATCAAAGGAAAGTAGGTCCCCTTCAGAGAATCGCTCTACATGGAAAAAGGGTTTTTTTTGGGCCAAGTCTAGCAAGATGTGAACTTCGTGTCTACTGTTAGGAGGTTAGTATCTCTTTGACTGATATACTAGTACTTTTTTTCAGTGCAAGCTGAGCCATATTAGCTTAATGTCAGTGAGCACAACCTGTTTTTGCTTCTGATTTTGCAAGGAACTAAAGTAAATCAATTTTGGCACTTTAAAAAAAAAACTGAGCTATTTATAAAAATGTTCAAATCTTTGGTTTCTTGGGATTCTGTGTGATTTGTTGTTTTTTTTTTTAATACAGATTCTGGTTCTGTTCTCCTCTGCAGTCCTGTTGGATATAGGGATTTGGCATAAGGTGCAGGGTCATTCCTAAAGAATTCTAGACATCATTCTGAAGTTTCAACACGATTATCTTGCCGGACTCACACTTGTAAACAAGACAAATGGAAATTACAGGTGAAACAATAGCTGAACATGAAGAAAAAGTTAAAAGAATGAAAAGGAAAATGTAGCATAACATTAGTGATCTTATCAGTTTTTTGTACAGATTGATCTTTTTGGTGCTTGGTTTCATACACGAATTGATTCCTATGAAATGCCGTATGACTAATTGATTCTGGATTCATACAAGTATTGATTCATATGAAATTCTTTAGGCTTTGATTTGTTGACTTACCACTTTTTCCAATTGCTTTCGGTATATAATTATCCATTTCATTGAATGTGCTTCATGGCAAAACATGTGTAACGTGTTCTGGTTAAATTAGTCTAATCTAGGCATCATCATCATCATCGTCATCAATTATTATTATTATTATTATGATTTTAGCCAATTCTGGTGGCTAAAATATTGTAACCAAAAAATAAGCATTTGGGGCTTAAGCCATGAATCTATAGATTAGCAGCCAAGTAGCCATGAAACATTGGGGGTGGCCGTTGATTTGCGACCTCTCACCGAGCCCGCTTAAGGGAGATGCATGATCGGGCAACAGCCGACGCTAACGAACCGTTAAGTCTCGGCATACTTAAAACCTTGGAGACGCATTCGCTGTAATTTTGTCAAAGTTAAAATTAGAAGGGAAGAAATCATTGGCAATCAATCAGGAGTGTTCTTTCTTTTCCAGTCCCATTTGTCACCCATCTAAGGTGGACGTCAGTTTCTAACGTGGCTATACCTTCAATGAATCATTTGCAAACGCCTCTCCACCAATAAAACCCCTAAGGTGCATGCAAAAAAAAAAAAAAAAAAGGTACTCTTCTCCATCGCCTTTCTTATTGGGTTTTCCTTTTTCTTTATGTCCCAGAGATTAGTCTCTTAGCAAATATATCAGTATCTGCAGCCCAAGCCCCGATGACACCATAAAAAAACGACTCCCTTATTCTACCAGCTGGTCCACATCCGTCAAACTATTTAGCCAGCTTTATTTCTATTGCTTATGCTTCTGCTGTCGAAATGGCTGATTTAATAGATGAGCATGGCAATCCCATTCAACTCACAGATGAGAATGGCAACCCAGTTCAATTAACCGACGAACCCCGTGCACGTCACTGATGTAGCCACCAAGCATCCACCTATGCATGGAGATGGTGGCCAAATGGGATATGAGACTGGTGCTGCTGCCCAGTACCAACAGCAGCAGCAGCAGTATCCACAGCGGCTGCATGACGAGGCTTCCAACAGAGAAGAGATTCGGCGCTCCAACAGCTCCGGCTCTAGCTTGGTAATGAAACCCCCCCCCCCCTTTCATGTCTATAATTGGCTTTTATATATGGTTAAATGCGCCTTTTTCTTTGGCTTTTATATATATAGTCCAAGGATGACGGGTCGGGTGGTAGAAGGCAGAAAAGGGCTTAGGGAGAAACTTGTTGCAGGTGGCAAGCACAAGGAGGAGTAGCAATCACCGACCGCAACCTAAGCTGCCAAAACCGCCACCACAACCAGCAGCACCGCCGCAACGCCAGGGCAACCCACCCTGAGCACCAGGAAAAGAGTTCGAGGGAGAAGATCAAGGAAAAATTGCCATGGCCTTCATCTTAGCCATTGAAAGAAAAGCTGTTAGTTTGAATGAAATATTTTACCTTTAATTAATTTTGGTCGTGGATGCCGTGTTTTATATTAATAATGTGGCCTCAATTTGAGGTGCGGTTTAAAAGTGAAAAACTAATACACTTGGAAGAGCTAGGTAACTAGAACTGAAAAGCTATGTTATCAAGACTCAATGTAAATGGTAAATATGAATATTAATTTGGCATATTAAATTCAATTTTTTTTAAAATTTTATATATTTAAAAGTTTATATTTTTATATTTATACTTAAATATTATTGGATACAAATAATTTTAAAAAAATAAAAAATTTTATTAAGACAAATATAAAATTTTGTTATTAAAATTTGGCGTCAATTTCGATCATTGGCAACCCTCACTTTCATATTTAGATCTGTTTAAGAGTCGAGCTATTCGTCCAAGCTCGAACACCCGTTCGATATTTGAAAGGATGTGGATAAAAAATTAGGCCCAAACAATGGGCTTATGTAAAAAAATCAGGCCCGATTAAAAAATAGGTCGGATCTGGACTCTAACTTTTAAAGCTTTAGTTTGGCCTAACCTATTTTACTATTTCATTAGATATATACTTATTTTATATTTTACATATTACATAATTTTTGTTATTAAACAATATATATATATTATAGTGTAAACTTTAAAAATTAAGTTAAATTATTTAAGTTATTAAATTAATAAAGATTAAATTTTTTAAAAAATAAATTATAAAAAAATATAATATAGACAGATTTAAACGAGCTTGAACTATTTATTTATAAATATAAACGAATTTAAGTAAAATTTGAAGCTCATATTTTTAACTAGACTGAGCCTGGATAAGCATGTTTGATGTTAATATAATGCAAAAACTCAACTCGAACTAGCCTAATCCGACTCATAAATAAATCTATTTGTATTGCCATCTACATCAATCATTGAACAATTTTAATGTCTTAGATCGATCATTGTATATAATATTATAATAAATACCGGAAAATCCTAAACTTTGTCATCATAAAAATGACTCTGTTATCAATATCCTATAATATGATGTAGGAAGCCATTAGTTTTTTCTTGTTTGTTGCTTACAACAACTCCACCTCCGTCAACTTTGGTTCGTGCCTTTATTTGGGAACAAGTTGTTAGGTTAAAAGGTTTTATAGTAACATGATGCAGTGTTCAATTTATTTATGGGTAACCAATGGTTTGAATTAATTAAAGATTTAATTAACAGGTGTTTATAGATCTCTTTAACCATAAAAAACTTTATTTTTTTAATAAAATTTTTATATCAAATTAATTATTTTTATAAAATTAAAAAAATAATATGATAATTATATATATATATTCCATTTTAAAAACCTTAAAAGGGCGCTTTATATTTTTCCGTTAACTAATATGGAAAATTTCAAGCAATTCTTGCTCTTACGTTGTTTTTGCTCATGCAAATGCAGGTAGATATATATATATATATATATATATATATACACATACATATTAAATGCAAAAGTGGGTTTGATGACGTAATTTTGCTTTCAATGACAGCCCAGTTATCGCCAAAGTTGATGAGTTCACCCCATAAAAGATGAACAATAAAAGAAAAAAAATCAAATTCCTACCTTTATCTAAAATTATAGTATATAGTTTCAAAAATTAACATGAAATCTTAAAATCAAGTACAGTAATCTTCATTATTTGCCAACAATAATGTGATATATTAATAGAATATTAGATTTTTAATCTTATTGATTAAACATTAGATCTTGGACAACTTTAAAAATAAAAAAAACTTCAGTTTTTTACGTAAAATTTTATATTATTTATGTAGTTTTTATCAAAAAATCATATTTAATATATTACCAGCAATAAAGTCTTTTTAATAAGTTTTTAATTATTTTAATATGTTTTAAAGAGTAGAAGTCATTATATTAATTTTAATTGTAAATTTTAAAAAATATATATTTCAGACTATGCTTTATGATTAAAAATAAAATAAATATTGTCATGCTTAATTACCAAATATTCGGGTAATTTAACATTTTTGTTATCTTTAAACCAAAAAATACTCAATATAGAGAAGTATGGGGTTGAATAAATTCAAGTTTAATAATTATTTTGATATTTTAAAATAATATTAAAAATTATTTTATATTAATATTTATAATTAAATATAAATAAAAATAATTATTATTATTTAAATAATAATTCAAATACGTTATGTTACTCTAAATTATAAAGCCTCTTTACGAATGAATACATCTAATCCAGCTGTGGCAAACACGTCAACCTCCACTTCTCACTCTCCTGTCGTCATTTCACTAGCTCGCTTTCTCCCCGTCGCCGTTGCCAAAATCCTCCCTTTCTTTCTCTTTTCTCCTCTCGCCTTCCCGCTTAGTATTTATAATCCCCTCTTTCCTTCCCAATGTTCTCCAAATCCCAGTCCCAGTCCCAGTCCCATTTCCTTTCTTCTCCCTTCAAATCCCTCCCCTCCTCTCCCTCCTTTCCCCTTGCCAAAAAAAGTCCCTTCCTCTCATTCCCTTCCTTCAAAACCCCCCTAATTTCTCTCCAATCGAAAACCATGATTTCCAGCTCCAATCTTTCTAACCATACCGACTTTTCATCGTTAAACGACACACAGCTCGACCATTTTGCTGAGGTCGGCAACAAGCTAGCCGATGCCGCCGGTGGAGTCATTCGCAACTACTTTCGGAAGAAATTCGAGATTCTTGATAAAAAAGATTCAAGCAAGTCTCTCTCTCTCTCTCTCTCTCTCTCTCTCTCTCTCTCTCTCTCTTTCTTTTTAAGAATTTGAATCCTCGAATTTAGTTTATTGGAAATATTGTTCCTGAAAATGGTCTAATTATGTTTAATTTTATTGAATTCCTCCGCTGTAGGTCCAGTGACAATTGCCGATCAAGCAGCTGAGGAAGCTATGGTTTCGATTCTATTGGAGAACTTTCCCTCTCATGCAGTGTGAGTAATGGGTCTTTGTGTTATGTTTCAATATTAGATTTCCATTTGGAGTCTTAAAAGTTTTGTTATTTAATTTTCTGTTTTCTGAGAATTATTGCTATTGTTATTGTAGTTATGGAGAGGAAAAAGGGTGGAGGTGTAAAGAGAAATCTGCAGATTATGTTTGGGTTTTAGACCCAATAGATGGCACAAAAAATTTCATTACTGGTATTTTTGTTCTTTTTTCTATTTTTATTCGAAGTGTTATGTTAGTTTCATGGTTGAATTTTTGCCTAAAGTGAGCTTATGCTTCTCGATTCCAGGAAAGCCAGTGTTTGGTACTCTCATTGCATTGCTGAAGAAAGGCAAACCAGTAAGTTTCGCTTTTGCTTATACCCCCTGTAGTACCCTATAGCTTATGCTAATAGTTGTTTCAATTTTGATTTGTGGGGAAAATGATACCTTTTCTTGCCCATGAGGGAGCAATCTTGGCTTGCTCACTGCTAACTGAAGGCCTAATTAGTAGTGAAAGCCCCTTTCATCATAACGAAACCAGTTTTGCAATGCTGTGTCCTTTGAGCTTGCATAAAGCTGAACCATATCACTTTGTATCAACTGCATTAGCTGAGTTTAGTTTTACCAATTGGCATCGAAATTTCATCCTCTTCATCTATACTTTTCTGTGTTATCTGTCTTTTGTTTTTTTTTCTTAAGATTGGTTAAACATAATATCTAAGTATACAATATCTATCAGTTCTTAATTTTGTTTTTGATTGTTTACGCCTTCAGTGGAGAACATCCTCAAATCTTCAATCATGCCTACCTCTTGTATAAGAGTTGAAGTTTCTAATTTGAAAATTGCATCATAGTTCATAACTACTGTTTAATTAACTATCCTCTTGTATAAGAGTTGAAGCATCTAATTTGAAAAGTGCATCATAGTTCATAAGTTCTGTTTAAGTAACATCTTTTATCTTTCCTATTTTTCTAGATTCTTGGTATAATTGATCAGCCTGTTCTTAGAGAAAGATGGATTGGAATAAGTGGAAGGATAAGTACATTGAATGGACAAGAAGTGGCTACACGAACTTGTACAGAACTTTCACGAGCATATTTGTATGTTTTCCTTGTCATTTTCTAGATCTTGGTTAACAAAGTTATGTTCCAATGTTTATATGATAGAGTTTTCTGGCAAAACCCAAGTCTCTGAAAGGACTCCATTTTGGCATGTACCTTCTATGTGTGTGTGTGTAGGGCTACTGGTTTTACTTTAACAGTTCTCAAATCAAATGACTAGAATGTGAAAAGGTTATGGAAATTAATTTTGATCTTTATTTAATATTTTGGCATTTATTGCTAGAGTAATAAATGCATGCATAAAATTCCTGTTTATAGCAGAAAGCTGATATCTGTTTACCGTCTTTTCTCTTACCATTTCTTTATTTGTTTAGGTACACCACAAGTCCACATCTGTTCAGTGGAGCTGCTGGCGAGGCATTTGCCCGTGTTAGAGATAAGGTTGTGTATTTCTGCTTCAAGTGGATTGTATAAGGTGTTGTTTAAATTTATCAGTTAGTTGATATATGATAAATCACAATAGGGCTCCTATCTTGTGACATATTTTCTACCTAAAAAACCTATGGATTTTCTCCTTATATGCATCTGAAATTTAAAATATTTAAGGTAATCAAGGGGAAAAGCCTAGGTATTAAGATTCATATCTAATATACAAGCTAAAAGATTTTGATGAATCACGTTCTTTTGGCTTGGTTTTCAATATTGGCTTATAAAACAAATTCCAAAATGAAAGAAAATATTGGCATCCGCAGTTTGGGTTAGAATATTCAAGATCAAAGATTTTGAAGAATCACGTTCTTTTGACATATAAATTATGGATTCTCAGTCCTGATTGTTTGACTGGCCTCTGTATTTCCAAAAAGTTTAGTTCCATTCATCTACTGTTCTTATATTCTTTTGGCTGAGATAGGTTTGTTCTTGTTCTCACTTCTCAGTTTGTTTTCTTCTGACTTCTCTTTTCAACAGGTAAAAGTGCCATTATATGGCTGTGACTGCTATGCCTATGCCCTCTTAGCTTCTGGCTATGTGGATCTTGTCATCGAGTCTGGTCTCCGGGTATCATTATTATTATTATTATTATTTTGTACAGACTAAATGCAATGAAAGTTAATAAGACACGGGACCATCATTTGCAATCTAATCATTACTACTTAATCTGATGTTTTTTCCTACTCAATTTTTTTGTCAGCCATACGATTTCCTTGCACTTATACCTGTTATAGAGGGTGCTGGGGGTGTTATAACAGACTGGAAAGGAAATCAGCTTGATTGGAAAGCTTCTCCAGATTCACGTGCAACAAGTATGCCCATGCCCTTGAATTTTTTTTTTTTTTTTTTGACATTCAAACCTTGAATCAAAAGTTAATGACATAATGTTAAAGTTAATATGTTCCAAGTTTTGGTGGTAGAACATTGCTGATCTGGTTGTTTTTTGCTTATCTTCTAGGCTTTAATGTAGTGGCAGCTGGAGATAAACAAATTCATAGACAAGCTTTAGATGCCCTGCAATGGCAGTGAATTTTTTTATTTTTTTTATTTTTGGGTTTAACACCCACACTGATGGTAAATTTCTTGAGAGCTCCTTTGTTTAGTTCAGGCATCAATTTGAGAACAGATGACTCAAGAAATCAATGGGGGAAGAATTGAAAGAAGCTGGTGACTGAAAATAATTAAATGGGACTGCATTTAGCATTTTCCGATGTTTTCTATCAGATTACAATCTTTACTTGTTTGATATATATATATATATATATATAAGAATTTTTGTTTTCGTAGATTTGTATGATTAGTATGAATGTGATTCCAAAATAAGGAATGGGAATGAAACCAACTGTGAAAGTTTTGGCTTTTATCCCCATTTGCTTCACAAAGAAAGATCATCCTTCGTTGCCTTTCCATCATTAAAACGCGAGGAGTTCCCATCCAACTTTTATTTATTAATTTTTTATATTTTCGTAGAAGTTTCAAATTTATTATCCCTTTCACCCGGCATGGCTTGCAAGTTTACTGCAACTGTCCATTTTCTCCACGTGCAAGCTTTCCATGTCTGAATAAATAAATAAATAAAAGCTCAACGCAAGCAATTTATAGTTTATGGATGACTTCTAAGTATATTAATGGCGCCTCACGTCATTTTTAAAAAATACTCAAGATTGTAATTTTTTTTCTTACGTCGAGATTACAACCTCTTTGTAAAAAGAAAAACACACAGCGGCTATCAATTTACTCTCTCCAATCCATAGATCTCTTTTATTTTTTTAAAATTTTTTAAATTAAAAAAGCTTGCCATATATCTCCGAAGTCCTAGGGTTGTGCTTGGTGATGACTGGCTAGATGAATAAATTAGTCGACTGACAATCAATTATATTTGTCTTGCTTTACATGTGTATTCATAAAAATAGATAATTCCAACTTATTCAATGATATCTTCATTGTCAATTTGGGTTCAAACTTTTATATTCAACGTGCTTGGAGCTAAGTTGATGCCAGTCATGGCGCCCCACTTTCAGAGAAAGAGAGAGAGAAGAAAAAAACGAGTAAGAAAATGAACTGGAAACATAGTGTTTAAGGAACTTGTAGTGTCTAAAAATGGCTGTATATTTAATGCAAGCATATTTCCAAATTCTAAGAAGCCAAAGTTCATCATAATGCTCTAAAAAAGTGAGGAATTTTGGTTGACCATTGACCAAGTCTAAAGCTCGTAAACCTTTATTTTGTTGGCAGTTGCTAAAAATGGAGGCAGCAACAACAAATTCTCAACAAAAGAGAAATTCTTTCCCCACAAACATTACCTCATAATTTGGGAATTCAAAACTTCCAATTCCGCTGTCAACTCCTTTCCGCCATTGATATTCAAGGAAAAAAAAAAAAAAAGAGGAACAAAAAGTGACAAACAATCCGGCTTACAGATATAACATTGTTACCTTCTTTCTTCGTAGATCCTTTTCGTTGGTTCATTTCTAAACATCCCTCTCGTCCAGGAGGGATGGAGATAGAAAAAAAACCAAGAAAAAAGCTTACGAACTTTTTTTTATCTTCCTTTTCGTCATCGTTGTCATCATTGTCGTCGTCGTCTTCATCGATGGCTATCATCCTGTTACTGTTATACGTCTTTTTTTCTTGCCCCACCGTTTTCGCCTTAGCCAGCGGCACCAGTTCCTTCACTCCCGATGATAATATCCTCATTGATTGTGGTGCCAACTCACCACCCACTTTCCCAGATGGAAGAGCCTTCATAACCGACCAGCAAGCCTCTGAGTTTTTGAAAACCAAGGAAGATGTTCAAGTATCGGTCCCATCCAGTGATGTTCCTTCACCTTTGTATCTAACAGCGAGGGTTTTTCCCCAAGAAGCAGCCTATACATTCCAGTTAAAACGACCCGGTTTTCATTGGGTACGTCTCTATTTCTTCCCACTAAAAGCTGAACAGTTTGATCTTCAACAATCAACATTCTCAGTCTCAGCAAATCAGTATGCTCTCCTTCACAACTTCAAGGTTAACAATAACACTATACCTATCCTCAAGGAGTACCTCCTCAACATGAATGATCCTACATTTATCCTCAAGTTTAGTCCTATGAAGAATTCAGTCGCTTTTATAAATGCCATCGAGGTCGTTTCAGCACCTGATAGCTTGATCGCCGATGAAGGCACATCCCTTTTTCCTGTTAACAACTTTCCTGGTTTGTCCAAGTATGGTTACCATGTTGTCCACAGGCTTAACATGGGGGGGCCTCTGATCACTTCGCAGAACGACACCCTCGGGCGGACTTGGATACCGGATACGGATTATCTTCAGGACAAGAAATTGGCTAAGGCTGTCTCGACTTCAACAACTTCTATCAGATACCCCGAGACTTTAACCCCATTGATTGCACCAGCAACGGTTTATTCATCTCTCATTCAGATGGCCGATGCAAACACGGTGAAACCAAACTTCAATGTCACATGGCAGTTGGAAGTTGATACAGCATTTGATTACATGGTTCGGATGCATTTTTGTGACATTGTTAGCAAGTCACTTAATGACCTCTATTTCAATGTATACATTAATGGCAAAATGGCCATTTCTGGATTGGACTTGTCGAGCCTAACTGGTGGGTTGTCCGTTCCATATTACAAAGATATCGTGGTGAATGCTTCCCTTTTCAGCAATGGACTAACCGTTCAGATTGGTCCCTTGAATGAGGACACGGGATTAACTAATGCAATTCTTAATGGCTTGGAGGTGCTGAAAATGAGCAACTCGGTTGATAGTTTGGATGGGGAGTTTGGTGCTGATGGAAGTGTCGGCATAGCCAACAAGGGCACCGTGGCTGCAGTCGGTTTCGCCATGATGTTTGGTGCCTTTGTGGGTCTTGGTGCAATGGTCATTAAATGGAAGAGAAGGCCTCAAGATTGGCAAAAGAGGAATAGCTTTTCATCTTGGCTGCTCCCACTCCATGCAGGAGACACCAGCTTCTTGAGCAAGAGCTCAGCCGGTTCTCACAAGAGCAACTTTTACTCATCGACTCTAGGCTTAGGCCGTTATTTCTCACTGGCAGAGTTGCAAGAAGCAACCAAGAACTTCGATTCAAGCGCGATAATTGGTGTTGGTGGATTTGGCAATGTCTATTTAGGTACGATCGATGATGGGACCAAAGTTGCCGTCAAGAGAGGGAACCCCCAATCTGAACAAGGTATCACCGAGTTCCAAACAGAAATCCAGATGTTGTCAAAGTTAAGGCATAGGCACTTGGTGTCACTGATTGGTTACTGTGATGAGAACAATGAAATGATCCTGGTTTATGAGTACATGTCGAATGGACCTTTCAGGGATCACTTGTATGGAAAAGACTTGCCACCTTTATCATGGAAGCAGAGGCTCGAAATTTGCATCGGAGCTGCTCGTGGACTTCACTACCTTCATACTGGTACCGCACAAGGGATCATTCACCGTGATGTTAAGACCACCAATATTTTGCTCGATGATGCCTTCGTTGCCAAGGTTGCTGATTTCGGACTGTCGAAAGACACACCTATGGGACAGAATCATGTTAGCACTGCAGTGAAAGGCAGCTTCGGGTACTTGGACCCTGAGTACTTCAGGAGGCAGCAATTGACAGAAAAATCAGATGTTTACTCATTTGGGGTGGTTCTGCTGGAAACCTTGTGTGCAAGGCCTGCCATTAACCCACAATTGCCAAGAGAGCAGGTTAACTTGGCTGAATGGGCAATGCAATGGAAGAGGAAAGGCTTGCTTGAAAAGATCACTGATCCTCATCTTGCGGGTTCCATCAATCCTGAATCAATGAAGAAGTTTGCTGAGGCTGCTGAGAAGTGCTTGGCAGAATATGGTGTTGACAGACCTTCAATGGGGGATGTTTTGTGGAACTTGGAGTATGCCTTGCAGTTGCAAGAAGCATTCTCAGAAGGAAAATCAGATGATAAGACCAAGTCATCCGACACGGTAACTTCCCCCCTTTCGATTGTTGTTCCATCCACCAGTCCTCCATCTGATAACAACAGTCCAGTTTTTCTCCCAGAAGACAACAAGGGTCCAGCTGAAGTTCAGGTCATTACTGAACACTCAGGAACTGCAATGCTTGCACAATTTCAAGGCCTGAATGGTAGGTAAAACGCTACTGCTTTATAAGTTGGATATAAATAATTCTACCATTTCAGAAGGCCTACGGTAGACCGCAATTTCTTCTCTCATAAAGAAACGTTCACCCTTTTCTATGTAACAACGATTTCATTTAGACTCTCTCTTTCCTTGGTTCTTGCGTGGGGTATTCAATTTCACAGTCAAGGATACATATACCAAAATATATATGGTATTATGATTGGCGTACTGATGTCAAATAATATATTCAGACAGTACCATTAATCTTATCTGTCAATAAATTACTACCATATAAAGAATAGCCTAGTGATGTAAGTTTTCAACTTCGATTTACCAAAAAAATAAGTGATAATTGTTCTCAGCTGCAATTATTGCATTACTTAGTTGTATCAGACAAGACAAGGCCTATTGTAAGTAGCAAATTTGACATTTCACTTGCTGCTTAAGTTTTTGAGCAAACAAATCTATTTTCTAAAACTCCCTTACTCCTCATAGGGTATGTTTCAATCCAAGAATCAACTTTTTTCAGCAATCACACCTAACCACTTGGCATCTAGCTTCATGATGTAACCATAGCTTTAAAATCCATTGTTTTGGATATCGGTTTATGTTTTTGAGATGATTAATCTGCCTTAAATATAATAATATGGACCATTTTGTGACGGTAATAATTCAGATTACAATTTTTTTTCCTCACATGATCAAAATTTTTTTCGTACCTGCTAAATTAGGCAAAATACATTACATTCACTGGTTCAGTCTGAAGGACAAAATCAGAGGAATCATTTGCCACTGAGTTCCATTGCTAGTTTCATTCCACATTGAAGTTCAAAGAGATCCAGATACTTGCAAAATTTGCAATGTTACAACCTTCGGTTAATCTAAAATTTAGAGGAATGCACATTGTCGCTACACTTGTAAACCACAAAAAAGGGAACCGACATAACAATTAGTGAACATCTAATACTACAGAATCTGTCCTAACATAACAATTATGCCTCCAAAAGAATTCACCATTTAACCTAAAGATATAAGATCAGAGGCAAGATGATGTCCACAATCAAAAGATGTAATACCTGTTACAACCTTTTCTTCTTGGTGGGTGATTCCCAATCATCGGATACGATGAGTTCATCATCCTCATCGTCGACATCAAGTTTTTCAGGTTTATTCGGATCTCTTCTTTCATCAGAAAGGCCAGAATGGTCTGGAGCAGTGCCTTCAGAAACTTCAGACAGTTTTCTTTTCTTCCCACTAACACTTTCAGTCCCCTCTGAAATTTCCTGAATTTCAACATCCTTCTCACCCTCTAGAATCTCCTCTGATGGCAAAGGATTGGATGTACTTTCACCATTTCCGATATTCTTATTATTGTCCTTCTCGAGAGGAGCTTCAACCCATCCAGAGAGAAACATTCCATCAGGTTCCTTCTCCTCATCAAATTCTTCCCTGTAAGCATAAAGAGTAAATTTTTTAAATCGATCTCTGAGGACAAACGAACGAAGAATAACAATTTGATGCAACTTCTACTGACAACACAAGCATCATATACAACGTTAACAAGCCGACCATATTACAAAAGCAAATTAGAGGACGCTTTCAGAAAAAGAAAAAAAAAAGGTCCATATTAAGCCACAACTTTGAGATGAGCCCTTTACTCATCATGATTAAATAATAAGAAGATTCTCTACTCCAATCATATAATTAATGCCAAGAATCAGTTGAGATAAGGACACAAAGAAACTGATCTTATATATTGTCAAGTAATCACAGAACGGATTTTATTTTAGTAATAAAATTCCGCCGTAATTTTTCATGTTTTAACCAGGGAGTATGATACAAATGCCAGGAGAAAAGGATGTAACAACTATTTAAACAAGTACGCCAGAGAAGAAGACAGGCAATAAAGATAAATTTATTTGACACAAGTACACCAGAGAAGAAGGCAGGCAATAAAGATAAATTTATTTGATGAAGCCTGTCCAATGTTCATAACATATTTTAAAGAGCATTCAAGAACATAACGGAAAATGATTTTCAAAATTTTCATTATGTTTATCAAGGTAAAGACAAACCTATGCTTGATATTGATACTGCATGAGACCTCCTGTTTAAGATCCTCTACAGTTAGAACAGTCCCACTAGTAACCTGACAAGGCAGCTTGGATAAAGTCTGTGGAGAGAAACAAATCACAATTGTCACACAACCTTTTAATGCAGAAGTGTAAAAGAATAACACCATTGATTTCAAGACTTGAACCCAGAAGTAATTAATCGCACAAAGGCAAATAAATTCATATTAAAGGATTTATTTCAAATGCAAGGGAGAAGAATTTTACTTTCTCAAGGTTTGCAGCATAAATTGCCACCATATCCTCTTCAAGATCTTCACCAACTTCGTAAAGAATACTTGCTCCTTGCATAATTAGAGGAAAGTTCATGCCAAGTTTGGCTTTAACAATCTTTTCAACAAAATCCCGCAATTTAGAACGGTGAGTATTAACCTCAAGCAATAGCGGCGTCTGTTTTCAAGATATTAAACGTGAGCAAGCATGATTGGAAACATTTACAAAAGAGATTCCATTCACACAATCATTTTAGATATACCTCTGAACAAACATAGCAAGACTTGTTAGGTTCATAGGGTTCTACAGGCATTAGAAGCAACTTTTTTGAAGGATGTTCTAGACAATATGTCATCCTGCATAGGCATCCAAGACAGATTAACCGATGTACAGCATAATTTTCATGAAAAGCAATTGGTAATTATGAAGCACGGAGATGAGAAGTATTATTCCTAACAATGAAAATGACAGCTATGGATTACAATGTAGTAAAATGAACACAATAACATACGCTCATTTTAAACTGAACTACATAATTACTTTGTAGTTAAATACCTCAAAATAATCAAAAGAAAACAAATTCAATAAAGAAAACAAGAAACTATACTAAACCTGTAATTGTTGTTATCCTTATTTAAAACCTTAATTGCTTCAATCACGATCAACCCAGCTATGATAGCATTGGTTGTTGCAACGGCATGCACAATATTACCTGCAATTCCTTTAGCTTCAAAAAGACTATGTAAGGGAATCCCAAAAGAAGAAGCCCGAATATTTGCAGCAGCAGTGACAAATTCCACAGCCAACTGATCATCTTTATCAAAAGTAAGGTTCCCTATTTCCTGTCGAATAATAAAATATATGAGTCTAACTTGGTAGGAGGAGATGATCAATCAGTATTTCAAACGCAAGAGATTAACATTGACCTTTTCTCTCTTCAAGAAAAATAATCTCAAAGCCTCGAGGAAAACTATTGAATTTTCTGCAAGGCTCCATACATCCTGAGGATTCTTCAAGCTCAGAGATGCCATAGCAGAGACATCATCAGTTGCACAACCTTTTTCCATGTTCCCGTTCTCTTTAGTTAGTTTCTCAGGTAGGACATCTTTACTATATATAGGCCGTGGTTTGTTACGGTTTTTCCACGTTTCTTCATTAGATAGGGCAACTTCAATGTTATGACCAAATACATGATCGTATATTCTTCTTCCATATTGTTCGATATCTTCATCTTTTCTACATTCAAATACATCTTCTGAATGTTCAGACAAGTTTGCAGTACCACTAGAGCGAACATTCAAATCATTTTCCTGATTCTTGTCCCCAAACAACTTTGCAAAAAGCAGTTCCTTCGCCCACACAATACAATGAACAAACTACAATTAGAAAAATATAATTAGAACTTGTGGAATAGCAATTTCTTGGCAACAACAACTAAACTTAGTCATCATAATTATAGTGACTATTGGTTGTTCAAAGCAAATAGAAGCAAATGACTACTACCCTACTCCCACCCAAAAGAAAATGTCCCAGAAATGAATGATTACCTTTGACGGAGTGCTTGTAATTATACAAACAGGATAAGTCTTTGGTGCAGGTTTTGGTTGACACTCATAGCACTCTGTTTTTCCCTTCAAATGTACAGTAACCTGCATCCAGGATAGTTTTAATCATACAATATGTTCATAATCAAAAACGTTCAGACAAATTAATAGTGTGGGAGGGAAAGAGAGGAGTTTATATGAAAAAAGAAACACAAATGTTCAAGTTTTTGAAGGTAAAAAAAAACCAAAAACATTCAATACTCAAACATAGGCAAGACTTCTATGAAACCTTAACCTTCGGAACCTAAAGCGATGATAAGATTCAGTCAATAAACAATTACAGAGAGAAAGAGAAACAAAGACATGCACATGTTAAACTAGGGTTAAAGGAACACTTCAATTTATTTTTCTAAATTAAATTGCTTAATGCGCTTGCATGAACTTTTCACGCTAGTCAAATTTGAATTATACACCAAGAAAGCGGTAATCATTTTCAGCCAAAGGAAGAAAATAAAAAGAAAAAAAAAATTAATCATATTTCTGAGATGAATCTCAGCATTGATAATATTAGTATATAACCCATTTGCTTAAAAAAATTACGAAGCCTTCAATAGCACTTACCAAGAGAAACAAACTTCATTCAAACAGAAACTTAAGATGCTACTTATGCATAGGATAGAACAGATCACCTGTTCTAAGGGTGAGTTCCTTCAATAAGTAGTTACTTGCATAAAATAGTAGAACTTCAGATACACCACGAATGATCAAAACAATAGTGTGGATTCGTATTAGCACAAACTAAGAAAAAATATATGAAGCATGAATATGAGCAGTCCAGACACACAACCTAGTAATAAGATAAGAATCAGAAATATTATTGCTAAAAGACAAGTAAAAACCTAACTTACCTGTCCCAAGAACCCTGTGGTCCCACTTTCAACCAATGGGACATCAGCCGCCAAGCAAAGGCGGTTTACATGGCGCCTTGCATCTATGTTATCCAGGCCATTCAGAACAACATCAAACTCTTTAAAGAAATCAACATTGAAGCGAGGCGCCTTAACATTTTCATGGTATGGTGTGATGCTTATGTTGGGCCTGAATCTTAAGACTGCATCTCGAGCAACCTGATAAAAATATTAACGAAATACATATCATTAACTTATAACTTCTGATTAAAGCAAACAAGGAAACACGCTTAATGTACTTGCCTTGGCCTTAGACTGCCCAACATGAGATTGTCGAAACAAAAATTGTCTATTCAGGTTGCTGACTTCGATAGTGTCCATGTCAATCTACAAGCAGATAAATACAATTGCATGAATAAATAATTTTGAAAACAATTTACATTTACTGAAGCCAATATGTTAGTTGCAAATCAATGAAAACAAAAACAAAACATCAGTTCAAACCCAAGTCATCAACGTGACGTATTCACCTCACAACGCATAGTGAATAACATATTTAAATAATAGTAAATAACAAATGAAACAAACATTTTTACAGCCATAAATTCTCAAGCAAAAAGACAACACCCAGGTACCATCCTTAGCATCACCACCTACAGAATTGATAGCCCCGCTTCCACTGACAACTAACACCCAACACATCGATGACATATTATCAGCAATTACCACCATCTTAGAATTGTCCATCTAACTTTTGTATTCATAGTAAACCAATACCATACCTAGACAACCGTAACTAATCACACCACTGTAACAATCAAGCAGTAATATCACTACCAATCAAGCCAACCTAAGGGCAACATCATACTACCGCCATCGACATTTAGTACCTTTGACAATATGCGTTCCCACTCCCAGCATGATGACCTCTAGACTGCTACAATTTTCAAAATTCTAGCATGCATCAAAGCAACATAGATTCCATTTTGAATTCCACTATCACCGCTACCAATTAACTGCATAAAAACCACCAGAACCCATTATCAAACAGATTTTTCCAATTACTCCTAAAGCATGCACCCATAATCTCCGGTAAACGAACTAAACCTCCAGGACAGATATTTATCATCACCAGCAGAGACAGCAAAAAATCACTAGAAAACATTTTATGTTGATAATTTCACTAATTAGTCTAACACTAAAGACATATGATGATTATTTCACTAATTATTGTCACATGATAGACATAGTGCGTAGACATAGTGCGGTTTCTATATATACCATAAACAAAGGTAAAAAAAAACATGAGACCCATGAAAGTAAATAACCCCCGTGAATTTTTCTAAAACTAATTTCTGCCATATCAAACGTAAATAATCACCCTAATTCTTAAAAAAAAAACGAAGAATGATAAATAATAATAATAATAATAATAATAATAATAACGTGATTTTAACGTGAACATGTAATTAGACTGTAAACCCTAGAGGTAATTCCACTTGCACAGAATTTAAACCAAAAAGAAATCATAAGGATAAAAAAAAACTCGCTGGTAAATAATGGGTAAAGGAAAACAAAAACAAAAGTAAAACCCATTTTCATTTTTTTTTAATAACTAACTTACAATATGAATATCTTGAAACCCAGTAAGGGCAAGAGTCTTGAGAAGCTCACAGCCAATCCCTCCTGCCCCAACCATAAGCACTTTCGCCCTCTACCATTCAAGAGAAAAAGAGTTAAACTATAGTTAAACTAAATGCTTAATTTTCTGCTTTGTTTTTTTTGGGGGGGGGGGGAGGGGTATTGATTTCGTACCTTAATGGCGTATAACTGTTCTTGAGAAGCCATTTTCGGAAGTCAAGCCACAGAGAGAGAGCAAAAGGAAGAACAAGAATCCCCAGAAGCAAAGAAGATTGAAATAGAAGACGAGTTTTTTTTTTTTTTAATATATAGACAATTAGAGAGAGATAGGTTTTCGTGGGGTTTGTAGCGACTCGAACACTGGACGTTAAACAACGGTTAAAGTGAATCTAAATGGCCATGGAAAGGGTGCTGAAGGAACGCCAAATATATAATAAAAAGAAAAGTTGGGCAAAATCAAATTCCCTTCTCTCTTACGTAGGAGACCGAAGAGATTTCAAGTTGGCTGGTTGGCTGCTCCACCGACCGATATCGGCAGTGTTTGGCAATACTGTTTAGTTTTAACTCTATTTTCAACAGCAGATAAATTGGTGTTTGCCTGTTTGGATGGTGATATTAAACAGTTTAGGGTTTTAAGCCTTCAATTATTAGGACTAGAAGAGTAGGTGAAGACCGAAGACTGGATAGTCGTAAGTCTTGCCGCTTTAATGGCACAAAAGTCAAGCTTGATAAAAAATTAAAAAAAAAAATCATTTGATCAGTTTTTTTATTAATAAAATATTAGTTAACAGTATTTAAAAAAATTAAAAATAAATGCATTTTGAAATCTCTCTCATCTAAAGCAAAATAAAAACAAAGCAAAGACATTTGCTTTGTTTGTGATTGTTTTTTTAGTTTAAAAAAGAAAAGCATACCTTTTTTTTCCGTCAGTTTTCTGAACTATAAAACAATATTGTGGACCCAGAAATCCAACATAGTTAATACACTGCCAATTTCTATTCTTCATTTAAATTTTTTTTTTTTTTTTGGTTCTTTTAATGGAAGAAAAGGCATTATCAAACTGAAACTTTTCTTGGAAATGTTGGGTTTTTTTCTTTCTTTCTTTTTGTCAGAAGCTATTCTGTTGTAACTTAGATCGTCAATGGGTTTTTACCTCTAATTAGGTTGGATTATAAAATAAATAAATAAATAAATGAAGCACTTTTTAACAGTGCATATTATAACTTTCTGATAGCTATCTTTTCTTTTCTTTTTTTTTTTTTTTCCATTTCTAGGTTGCAAATTACAACCTTTGTAGTTAGATAGATGAAAAGGATGAGCCCGGAAATGGGTCAAACTATGTGCTTTTTTGTCTCCAAAATGATTCTTACCCATGAGAATAAACTTTAAATGAAAATGTTTTATCTGCATAGCCTGTAAGATTGATTAAGTAGCGCAGGGAAACTTGGACACCCAAATTCTCCACATGCTTTTGTTATTCGACATACATCAGCCTTGATGATATGGTTGTCATCATTTTACGACATCTTCTAGTGGCTTAATTAGTCTTATATATATATATATTTATGCATATATCCTTGGTGATATAATAGGTCATTTATATCCCAATGATGATGACAACGTTTTATTCACAAAATCCATGAATAAAAAAAAAATTTGCTAGTTCTGCCTTTTCTGTTTACATGGATTCTTTTGATCCATTTGCCATCCCTAATTTTGTTTCGAGCTTTACGTAGGAGTTAAGTTTGGTAGTATGACAGAGGAAATTGAGGCCCTTCATGCTATAAGTTAAAGGCAGTCGAATCCTACTCTTAAAACGAAGCCTCTACCACAGTAATTTATGTGTTCAGATGTGGATAAGACTTGGTTCTATCAAAGGCATTTGGGGAAGGAATCTCTTTGGTAGGAGCATCAGTGACGCCGGCTGGAATAGGCCGAGCATTTTCGACCTGTGCAAAAGAGAAAAATTATGTATGTTATGTATGTATACATATACACCTATATATACCGTTAGATCGGTTGCTGCCGATTCGAGCGAGGAAGAGACTACCTTATCTGCTTCAGAAAGGAGTTCATTTCAAAGATGTAGTTTGAGTGGACTGAGAGTTCTGAATCTGAGAGACTTTAAAAGTGAATTCATTTGATATGTAGATCGACTGCGATGTCTGTTCTTAGAAAGTCCAGTGCTGCAGGAAGATATAAAGTTGAGCTTTAAACTTCTTGTTGGTAGTACTCTAAATGGATTGCCTGAACCTTAAGAGAAAAGTTGACCAAGTATCTCGAACTGTTGGTTAACAACTTAAGGCTTCCAATCCCTCATTGGCCGTGGTAACTTTCAAAGGCCCTTCTCTTGCAGAAAAGGGTCCCTGTAGTGGTCACAAAAAAATGGCGACCGACTTCGTTTTACATCTTTTCAATTGACCACTTGTGGACTGAATCTTTCATAAAAGGCTCAACATCAGTCAGTTCAGTCAATCAGTGAGAGAGAAAGGTAGCCGTAAACGAAGTCCTAAGAATTGTCATTGTCACTTTTGTGGCATCCAATATCCATGACAAGTTTCTGAACACGCGGAAAGTTTTTATTCTTCGCTCATTCTCAAATCAAACACTCAAAAAGTAAAGAACCAGAATTAGTTATTAGACTATACCATATATAAATATCTTAACATACGCTCTATGTTGAGCAAAAATTAGAGAGTTAAAGATGTAGAAATTGCACCAGTCAAAGGTGAATGAATTGGCACTGTCAAATGATATGTTACTCGGATTCGGAATCAGTGATGGATTAAGATATGTATTCGACATGAATATATTTAATTCTTTCAAGTGTTTTCGCATATTTTCAGAATCTTTAAAGGATTATATTTTCTTACCCATATCTGAAAATATGTCAAATATGATGACTTAAAAGAAAATAAAACTCAGATCAAGATAGGTCAAATGCAAATGTGATAGTGGACAAAAAAGACAGTCGAAATCATTGTTCACCCAGACTAAAACAAGCAAATTCCTACCTTCATTTCAAATCAGGAGCGTTTTTCTTCTTTCAATGCAGAAAGCTGCCCCTAATTCTATATTTTCCCTTTCACATATTAAACAGAAACTATGTATCTTTACAAATATGCTGACCCTCAATCAATTTCTTGATTTACGGCCAACTGTGTTTTATACTTGTTCATATTCAGAGGACTAATCTTTCCAATACAATGGCAAGCAAGATGAATAATTGAGAATCTGGCTCTAGCTCTCCCGTTTCTTCTTTTCATACGAGAATAATGAAGATTAACAATGTAAATCTGCAGTCATGCACGTTTCATGCTACAAAATCATGTAATAAATGAGAGGAACTCAACCTGCGCTGATGGTTACCAGGATTTATGCATTCAAAATCTGTCGTTTCCGCTCCTACAGAAGATGATGCAGGATTGTATATGTCGTCCCCTCTCATTCCAACAAAATTTTGATGGCCTCGGCTTGACATGGGTATACTTATACCACCCTCACAATGCTGCAATCCCAAGGTGAGAGAGATGCCACTTCCACTTCCGAACCTCCCCAACTCTGGCATGTGGTAAGAAGCAGTAGCAGCTGCCATGAACCGATTGCTAGTGCCATCAGAATGAGCAATTGCATCAGGGAAGAAATTTGAGTCATCAGCATTAGGCCTCTGCTCCTCCCTTAGCCTCAATAACCCATACTCAGTTTCAGCTTCTCCATGTGCGACATGTTGGAAACCAGCTCCAGTAGTTGATCCTGTGATATCTACATCAGGAACATGGCCGGATTTGGAATCCACCAACTGTCCAGTGCTACATCTCTCTGCAGCTGATGGACTCCCACTTTGTTGCAGATAATCATCTCTGTCCTCAGAGGTCCTTGTATCACCTTTTCTTGATTTGACTGCATTTTCAGATGAAGAATTAGAGTCCATTTCTACATCTGCAAATTCTTCCTTGTACATCTCTTCGACCATAGGCTTCCAGAGACGCACTCGTGCATTTATAAACCAATTGGAAACCTAAGCAGAAGCAAATATGTCATCAAGGCAATAATAATGAAACATATAGAAACCATGTCATGATTGAAGGATATAGTCTAAAGAGATACTGGCACATACTAACAAAAATTAAAGACTAAGTCAGTACAATGGGATACACAACATAAGCTTATTGTATTCTAGACATTAGTAACCTCTCTAACATTAATGACACTTTCTCAGCTAAGTTTCAAGTGAACATTCCTTAAACCAAACAATTTGCTGTAATCCAAATTTTATCGAGCTTTTCTAATGATGTCTTCTTTTATCATATGGTAATAAGATGATTAGTTTGTGATTACCTGACTTCTAGTCAAGCCTGTTTGTCTTGCTAGCATGATCTTTTCGGAATCCTTTGGGTACCTAGCGGACAACAAAAATAGCAATTAAGTACAATTGAGTTACTTAGGCATTGAGATCTTTTCAAAAGAGTAAGATTTGAGAAATCAATGAGGAGGGAGTATGATGTTAAAACATACGGATGAAGAAAATGCTCAAACAGCCAAGCACGAAGTATTGAAACAGAGCTTTCTGGCAGCCCTCTTTGAGGCCTCCATGCATGCTGCATCGCACCAAGCTGCTGAAGAGCTCTCTGTTGCCTCAGCTGCTGGTCCACGTATCGTAGACGAGTAATTCCTACTCGTTTACTGTTTTCTGAAGTATCATGCTCCCCAAGACTTTTACGTGTAGCCTCAATTTGTCCATTAATTGCATCATGCAAGCAACGAAAATGACAGGATATAGTCCGCAGCGCAAGTGCAGTGTAAGGCTTAGCCGCTCCATGCCCTGCTATCGCATCAAATGATGACACTACAATCTGCATCTGATGATAATACTGTTTATACCTTCTATCAACCTGCAGCAATCAGATTCAATAAGAAGAGAAAAAGAAATAAAAACACATGCTGGAAATTTGTAGCCCAAGTAAGATGGAGACTGGAATGCACCTACACTCAAGCACATGCGCATGCATGCGCATACACACGCATTAAGAGAAGTGAGGGAAGAGGAGTTGAGAGTTTGTGCACTCTTCAATTAATCTAACTGAAAAAAATGAAAAAAATTCACCTTCTAAATCTCAAATTTAGGGGATTGCTGTTATATAAATTCTATGAAAAATGATAAATAAAGTGACTACAATAGAAAAAAAAAGCTAGACATGACACCAAATATAATTCACTCTGCCATTTAAGTGCAAGACAGACACGAAAGAACCTGGTTAACTCAGCAAGAGATGGGAAAAACCTAATAGGAATTGATCTGATTCTACCTCATCCAACATTGACAACAGCTTTGTTAACTTGCTTTGTAGTTCTTGTCTTTCAGCATGTGAAAGCTCCTTTGGATTATTGGAGGATTCTTGCTGGTGTGAAGGCACATTCTTTGATCCCCCATCATCATCATCCTTGTAAGAGCTTTGGTTTTTCTCTCCATCAGGCTGCTTTAGAACCTTTGGAACATTAACAACTTCGTCAAGCAGTTGTTGTGCCGCCTTGAGATATTTGGAATTAGGAATAGTTCTTGCAATCCTTGACATTCCATATGCTGGTAAGTCCGCTTTATTCGAATGTTGGTTAGCTCCAGAAAAACCAGGTGGCAGATATTCAGCGTTTCGCAAGTGTTCATCTCTAGAAGAGCTATTCCTGCCACCACCCTCTCCAGTAGGTGATGGATTAGGACTCAAGAATGATGCAAAACCTGAGTCAGGATTCCGATAGGGGATAGAAGGCATTTGAATTCCAAAGGGAATTTGAAAACCAAGGCTTAGGGATAATCCTTGACCTTGCAAGTTTTGCCCAGCTTGAAGGACGCTGGCAGTAGTACCACCCATTGGATGCATAACTAGCATTTCATTTCTACCATCCCTCCAAGCACCAAAATCGTGCTCCACAATTTGTGATCCACCAAGGTTTGACAAGATTTCTTGCTGCTGCGAAGTCGAATCCGAAGCTTCCACGGCCTGAATCTCAATGCAATTATTCTGCTGCTGAGAATTCCCAGCAAATGCATCTGAGTATGACCCAGAACTCATATACATCATTGCGCTACCCTGAAGAACTGGTGCCTGGGGATATGAAGCAGGCATCGATTCTCTTAAATAGGTCATCGGAGCGTTATCTCTTTGATAATCGGAACTAGTGTAATAAGTAGCCATATTTCTCTCAATCCTGAAAATTTCCAAGCCCCCCCGATCAACTCAGATTACATATTAACGCTATGAACTGAAAATAAGCAATTGAAATGACTTCCATTATAAACAATTTTGAGCACATATGGAAAATCGAGTTACATAAAATTCAAAACTGAAGTTGAAAAATCTTATATACACATCTTTCTCTCACCCAAACACGTAATCTCAAAACATATATAACGAAATAGACTAATAAAGCAAATTGCTATCCGAGTTCGTAGAAGGCAGAAGATAGCTGCTTGACATTCTATAATTATCAGTTTCTAAACACCGTATTACGAATAAAAGCTTTAGAAGTGAACTAAGGAGTTAAAAACTGCAAAAGCCTGCAGCAAACAACACTGTAAAACGTTCAAAACAAAACTCAAACAAGGGGAAACAAACATGATCAAATAGATTATTAAGGAAGAAAAAAGAAGTTCAAGTAAACAAGGCAAACCCAAAGCCTGTAAATCCCAACCCAAAAAACAAAAAGCTTTCCTATGATCATCATCTTGTCCAGGCATAAAAGATAAAAGAAGAAGATAGGGGAAAGAGAAAGTTGGAGAAAAAGAGAACCAAAAGAAGAAAAAAATTAAACTCTTTGGGTTAAGAAAATGAAAGATAAAGTCAAAAATTATTTACAACACACATGAATAAAAAAATACCTCGGAACCGGCAACATTTGTGGGACTTGTGGGGAACATGAATTCTCAAAGACACCACCCGATCCGCTGATGATTATAAAATCCTTAAAGAAACCAAACACTTTGTGATCCCAAGAACCCAGAACAATAACAACCACCACCTTCACTTTTCATTGAAATTTTTGCGCATGCCACAAAAAAAATCTAAAACAAAATAAACCCAAACTTTTTATTAAAAAAATAGCAAATTAATAACTTCTTTTGAGTTGTAATTTCAATACTTTGTTGCTCCAAATAGAACGTGATGATAACAATAATAATTCAGACTCAAAGAGGTAGAGAAAAAGAGCAATGAATTAATCGTATCACCTCTTTTTGCTCCTTCTTTACTAATCATATATTCTCTATATGTACATATATATATATATATCCATCATTTCCGGTAAGAGATTCACACACATACTTGAATCCAATAACTGTTTTTCTTTCTTCTAACTATTAATAGTTTCCTCTTTTTGCAGATAAACGAGGAAGAAAAAATAATTTTTTGTTTGCTTTTTTTGAGGTTCTTGCTTTGAAACCCAGTTGTAGTAATTGCTCCTACTTGACCTAACTTGACCTCCTTCCTTCAAATTCTTCCCTTGCTTCTTCTTCTTCTTCTTTGGGTGTTGTTAAGGATATGTTTGGTTGAAGAGTTCTATCTCTTAACTACCAGTTGGTAGACCTAAAAACCCATCCCTTAAACCTTCCCTTTCATCACCATCTCTCTCTTTCTTTCTCAATCTCCTTCGCCATCTCTTTCGTCCTTCGCCATGGAAGCAGCTCTCTCTATGGTTTTCCTTTCCCTGTAATGTCCACCATATAACCCATATTCTATTCTCGCATTTTTATTTCATATTATATATATATATTTTTATATATTTTTTAAATGTTAAAGGCACAGAAGCAGGTGGCCATATCAATGCACATGTCTTTTTCTTCTAACTAATGTCTAATTTAGACTCCAGGTACTCAACTTTTCTTTATTTATGATTTTATCCGTTTGTTTTCTTATTATTGCATAATTATCTGCATAAGTTTAATTGATTACTTTTTGTAAACATGCAAATTAGGTTAATTGAAGTGCTGAACCTTTTCCACTTCAAATTATGTCCTGGTTCTTTTAATATTGTTAAATATTTAACCACGAATTTGGTTTATTCCAGTATAAATTTTTATTAAAGTAAGATTTCATTTATCAATTTCTTTTACTTAATATATTTAAAATTTATTATAATTTATTGATACATATAAAAATTTTGTTAAAACAAACATTTTTTTCCCATAGTCTCTTTGGATTGCCTTTTTTTAAAAAAATGATTTTAAGTAAAAAAAAAAATTGGTGCAATTGAATAGAAATGAACTAAAAATTCAAAAAAGTGGTTTGTCCTTAAAAAAAAGTTTTGCAAGTTTTATTGTTTACACGAAGAAAAAGGAAAAAAGTATAACTAAAAATTAAAAATTTTCATGGGTCGTACTGGTTGCATATGAGTTAAACAATAAAAAAATTATTTATTCAATGTTTGATCTAGTTCGGTTTAATTTCTCAAGCCCAAAAAAGCTATTTTACTATTTTAACTGTATTAATATTTATATATTATATAATTAAATTTAAATAAAAATTTATTAATTATATAATAATTCGAATAAGTTTTAGCGGTACTTGAGCTTAAATATCATATTCAACATCATACACTAACCTTCGAACAAGTCTAGGCTTAAAAGTATCCACAATATTTCTATCTTCCTCTTTTCTTCAGGTTCAAATAACTTTATTATAAGATATATATATATATATATATGCAAATAAATTAATAAAGGTGAAACGGAAGCATTTCGTATGTAATTTTTTTATTACAATATTGTAGTTATCTAATTATATTATATAAAAAAATTTTGTTACTTAAAAGCATAGATTTAACATAATATTTTTATGAATCTTACATAATTTAAGATTACGATTGATTAATTATATTACAATAATTATAAGATAAAAGCTTTTGATAAAAGGACATAAAACAAATTTTAATATTACTTCTTCTTTTTTTTTAATCTGGAACTCAAATACAAGATCTTTGTATGATTAACATTTGATGATTTTATCATTACTGGTGGTCATCTTGTCTAACATGACTTAAAGAAACGAAGAACAGCCATAGGTTGGCAGTATTATTTATTTAGGGTGATTAAATTTCTCATACAAAAAAAAAAACCAGTAATCAAATGTAGGCTTAAAATTTAGTCAAAATTAAAGCTAAAGCTACAAATCCAAAAATATTTAATCTTAATTATTTTTACTCTAAGGCCCCTTCCAATTTCCAACGATTCGTTGAGCATCAAAGAACATAATCACTTCTTATTTTTTGGATAGTCCATAAAATCAAGGGTTATTTTCACTTTAATGGTACAAAGTTTTGCAAAATAAATCCAAGGCTCTGGCAATTGGACCCCCCCCCCCAAATTAAATGTATAAAATGAGGCAATTTTTGGAGGATTTATGATGGGAATATTATTTGTAAGGTGAGACAAAAATTATTTTAAAAGAAATTCAATACGTGACAATTTTTAAATTTATTTGTAAAATTAAAAAGATTATCGTCAGTGCATTAAAGACGAAACTTGTATAATGTTAGTATTTATGGTCTCATGAATTGCAAGTCTTTTTTTATTTTTTTTTAATTTTGGCTGACATGAGGGATATAACTAATTTAGATTGCTTTCATCATATAGTTAATAAACAAAAATTAATGGGATCATGTAGGTCCATTACACAAATTTGTTCAATTTATATTGCTGTCAAGTTTGAGTTGTATACTTTATATGCATTCAAAATTCATAGGACAAGGAATTTCAAAGTTAATTGAACCAACATTTCAATAAATTAACTCATGTTGGAGAAGATTCGAAGGACTTGAATGAGTTAAATAATATCGGAGTTTGAGTTTTTTTTTATTTATTATTGATTGAAATTTAATTAAATTTATCAAATAAAAATTATATTTATTGGAACATTCAATAATAGTATTAAAAAAACTTAGACCTCCCACCAATTTCTATTATTCTATGCCAAATAAAAAAAAAGTTTGAAAAGTTATTAAATTAATTAATGCAAGGATCATCCTTTGAGATTTTTAGTCTTGACAAGTTGTTTATTAAATTTATGAATAATTGCAAGAAAGTCCTTAATGCCAACT
>JBBYHO010000010.1:1050560-1076226 GCA_038382025.1 Adansonia gregorii | reverse complement strand
GGCAAGACATTTAATTGACACGTGTATTAGATTACATGATTAGTGAGTAATCAACGATTAATTTAATTTTAACTTGTGACGTGGAGTATGGCTCCCAAGTTCGCTTTAGAATTAGCCGATGACGCAAAGAACAGGTTTTTTTTTTTTTTTTTTTTTTTCAATATGCGACCAAGAAAAAAAGAAGCTGATTTTCATAAGGATGGTCAAGAAGAAGAGGAGAACAAGAAGGCGGCTTTGAGCTGGTTTGAATGTGGGCGGGACCGGGGGAGGGGTGGGGGCTGGGCCGGGATAGATCGGTTCGATGACCGGCTGATATCAGCGGTAATGAAGGGATTGGGTCCCAATGGATAATGCTGGTGGGCAACACAAAAGGAGTAAAATTTTAGGTGGCCCTTTTTTATGGAAGTAAAATTTAATTAGAATTTTTATTAATTTTTTTATATTTTTAATTTATTTATAATTTTTTAATTTTATCTAATAAATTTATTTAACGAAGATATTACATGAAATTTTTTAAATTCGTAATCTTTAAAAGTCTGTCAATAATATCATACTAACTGAGTTAATACTTAAACCACGTAATGAAAATTATATTGAATCTTAATAAAGTAAAAGCTCTTAATTTTATGAGCAATGTTATATAGCAAGTAAGAATGAAAATATGGACAACAGTATAAAAATTTATATATGATTTGCTGAAACTTAGTTACAAAAGATGTTCTTATTGAAAAATTATAGAATTTATTTTAGGTACCAAAGAGGTTGATGACGTTATGATTTCATTGATTTAAATTAAAATTCGACAAAAAATAGAATTTTGTGATATATTGTCCAGCTTTCTCCAGCCGAATAAAATGGTGTCCATCCATGACAAGTTGACAACAACTTCAAGTTCGGTTACAAGGCTCCTATTCTTCTCCCTTAACATATAGAATCTTTTGTTCAAAATAATTGAAACCCTGTATCCTAGTTACCAACTATAAATGTTGTAGGCACATTAATTTTTACTTCCTGCCATAATGGTCAAAGAAGCTTCCAGTTCCTACGTTCATGCCAAGGGATGCAGGCCAGGGAATTTACGTTTATATTACTTTCTATATGTATATATATGCGTGTGTGTCTGTGTGTGTCAACTGAAATTGCCTCTATAAACAAGAACAAAATGTGTTATTCTGTATGAAAACCAGATTTCAACACCAAGAGGAGCAGCTAGAATATCAGGGCGTTGATGAACGAACACTTCTTCAACATTGTCAAGCAGCCGAATTTTGAGAATGAAGTTTTATATCTCCCCCTGCCTCCTGTCTGTATACATATAACCTGAACACTTGTCACGGCAAATTATTATGGATTAAAAGATTCAGCCGGTAAGGACCTTTTTTACATGGAACTGAGAAATATTTCTCCAAATATTTGGAAAGTAAGATACGCTTAAATTAACCATGCTTCAAGTCTAACCCTATCTGGACTGAAAAGGCAAAGGCCAAATGTGCCATGCAACTTGTGCAACCCGATCATGTCCCACCACAGATGCCTGTCCAGCGAGCTCTACAATTGCTTTATTTAGTAGCATTAGTGCAAAATGGAATATTTCCAATACCAGGAAAAGAATTCCAAGTTTGTATTCACTTTATTTATTTATTTATTTTTTCATGCAATGAATTTCTTTTGCAGGAAGACACAGCAGGGTTGTGCATGCTACCAAAAAAAAAAAAAAAATAGAACATAAAATAACATATGAATGAAATTTGTACCTCTCTTTGGCCTATCTCATCTGGAAGCTGAATTAAATCGCCAACAAGATGGCTAGGTTTGTGGGGAAAGTCCTGAATCTCCGTAGCCTCGGTGCAACAACATGATAAAACCATGCTAATCAGGCTCAGCCAAGTGGGCTTGTCTGATACTTTCCAGGAGGACCACAATTGAGGAAAGCCATGAATAAAGGAGTACAACTGTTCCTTCTCATTTCTTTGCTATGTTGCATCAAAAATTCTTTGGTCCAGACTGACCCTTCATGGAACTTTCATTTCAAGTACTGTTACAATTGTTTTGATGATGTAGAGCCTGGAGAATTCAATGTCGGTAGGTATTGGAAGATCACCGGGAACTGGAAGAAAAGAGTTCGAAAATTATTTGGCCGGACAAATTAAAAAACACTGAAACCTTGTTTCTTCAGAAATATTGCACAATTAAATTGGCAAAGCTTGGCATTGGTAGTCGTGGGACCTTTCTTACATGGTTAGGTAAGGAAAGATACTTAAGAAGTTGTGAAAACCAATAACAATAAGTACTCTATTTTTTTCCTTCCCTCTATTGTTCACTTAATGAATGAAGCATTAACACGCTTAAAAGGTTTGGAAAATTCTGAGACTGAAGCGAAACAGGGTCAGCCACTTGGCCATGCCCATGTTACTTGCGAAACATCAATTGACAATTATGCATGAAAGATAATGTAATTTTTGATACGATGCATTTCAAAAACTTTTATATAATTATATAAGCGCGGGCTTCATTCTAAGTAAGTTTTTGAAGTTCAAGTGGTTGGATCCAATTTTAGGGAGCCCGTGAGCACCCAAATTAGGCCTTCGGGCCTCACATCCAAGCTGAGTCCAGTCCGGAAATCCAATCCATTTTCATTTCCAACCCCAATATTCTTAGGCAGTTACCTCACGAGCTGCAAAGATAAAGCCGGCAGTACGACAGGATGATAAAGTTGCCAATCTGTTATTATAAAGTTTTTTTTTTTCCCTGTAATAATTTCCTGCATATTTAGAGATGCAGATTAATTTATTGAAAACTGTGAAGAAGGGAAAGGTTGTTATTAAAAATCAGTCGCGCGGGTTTGCCTTTTGTTCAGTTTACAGAGCATCAGCATACACTAGTGAGGGTTCTTAAAACTCTGGTAATGCCTGCCGCACTCATTGATATGATCTTATATGCTTCATTTGGCTATAATATCAACACAAAGATTTATCCTGGTTTTGCTTGTAGCTTACATGCATGCAAGGGTGGTTTTTATCAATAAAATCAAAGGGGAAAAAGTTACTCAAGTGGATTGTTTGTTTTCTATTCTGATCCTGACTTGTCATTGGTTATTCGTAGAAACTTTTGATCCTAACCATCTTCCAATAGTGGACTTTGTTGTTGATAATATGCAGACATTTGAAGCTATACGGAAAGCTAAGTTACAAGCTCAGAATCAGGATGCCCGCGATGATTTGAATAAATGCACTGCAGTTTAATTGAGTTATTGTTTTCTTTTGAATGTTCTTTGAATAAGTTTGAACTTTGATGGCTATTAGGTACTATGTCAAATCAAAATGCAGTTAGCATCAATGGCTTTTTCACAAGTTCACTCACTTTTGGTTAATATCATCTTTTGCATTTGGTGCACAGACGTTGCTTAAAGGATTGAGAAAGGACATCAAATCTTATCAAACATTGAAATATTCATCTTAGAATTCAACAAGAGATTGTGTTTATTGAATTTCAAAACATTTCTTTCATATCATCTTGCGTATCAAGATTTAATCATTCTTTTGCGTACATACATTTTGTTTCTTTTAACGATCATGAATCTCGTAAAATTTTATCATGCAAAAATATACTTTCTTGTTTCTTTTAACTCAATTGGTAATCGACTGGACGAAATGACCAAGATTTTTAATTCGAGCTAAAAGGGATGCACTTTGGAGGTGACAAAGCCTCACAGATTTATGGGTGCTTGCAGAAGAATAATACTTTTAATATAAACATGACAGATAAAAACGTTGATACATAACACAATATGAGGAAGCATTCTGAAACGCGTTGTTGGCAGAGATAGAAGTAAAACTGGCAACATCAACAGGGTACCGTGTTCAAACACATTTCTAGGAAGCTCTCCCCTGTCACTTTGTCTTCAAAAGGCTTGACATGTGGCATGACATGCGAGAGAAGATGGTGAACAAATTGATGTCCTTTGCCTATTATCTGCCATACAACCCACACCTCGGATGTTTGACTGTCAGTAGTGGGTATGTCTTAGGGCAACTCATTTAAAAAAAGTACATAGTCAAATGACACAACTACAATTTTGGACGGTGGGGGTTGTGACTCAAGATCATGAGATGCATCATGGCTCCATATTCATCAACCATCAACGTTTAAAATTGAGTTTGTTTTTTGATAAACGAACATTAATAATAAAATTTCTAATTTTAAAAATAAATTAAAAAGAATATTTTATTAATTAGATTAATAAAATTTAAAAATTCGATCATAATAAAATATCAAAAGTAATTTATATTTATAAATAATTATGTAACACACTAACAATGAAATTTTTTAAATAAATAAAATAAATAATTATTTTATTTTATTTCTAGAGTTAAAAAATTTTACTATCAACATATCAAATAATATTCTTATATTTATTCTTTTCTTCTCCTTTCACTAACCGAAAATTCTCTACTTATCTTATAACTCACTAAACAACATGAAATAAATTAGTTACTATTTATCCTTTTTCTTTCTTTACCAACATTTAGTTGAAAAGTTATGAAGCCATTTATGAGTTCTCTCCACTGGTGACTAATAAGGTATTATATTTAACAAATTGAACGTAGTTTATATGCATAAGCTTAAATGAATAGAAAACATGAACAAGTTTTAAATTTTTCTTTTAAAGAAGATGCTTATCAAATCAACACCGTTAAAACACACAAAAATTTGATGTGATCTTGTATCTAAAAGCTGGTGATCATTCATTAATTTATTGAAAGCTTTGGTTGAAATGAATTTAGGGTTTTTTTAATATAGATTTAGGTTATTTATTCCTTCATCATGTCATTTTGTCAAGGCTCAAAGTAACGTTGCAGTTGCAAATTTGACACTTGTCTAGACACGGTAGAATGGAACCCATAGCCCATATATATAACTTTTTTAAGGTCAAGAAGGTCGGCAATATTGCCACTCACATGGGGCGAATTGAGGTGGGTCACCCATGACTCCATTGATTAAAAAAGCAGCAGAAATTAGCTCTAAAATATTCTTTTTTCTTGAACATATTCGACTTTCATTAGTCTAATGATTGATCAGAAGAGATAAAGTATAGATCTAGTTTCTCAAGCCACATGATGTTGTTGTTAGGCTGATCAAAATAACCTCTTTATGAAAAAAAAAAATTCAATGAGAAGTGAATGATTGGTTTAAATCATTCAATTCCTTGCTTCATATTTAAGGCGATACATGATAATTCAGTGTTGAATATGGACTTAATCCCAACGGTGAAACTGTAAAAAAGAAAAAAAAACATGCAAAAGAATTTGATTATAGCGTAGCAAATGTACCGAAAATGCTGACTCCTCAAATTATAGAAAAGACAAAGTTATTGAAAAAATAATTTAGTAATGGTAAATTTAGATCATGAAACAGTGACCCTACGCTTTCCATCAGTTGCGAAATCCCACAACAACATCTTTGAATCCACATCTTATTCGTGTTTTAATCAAATCCCACAGTTCAGAAAAAACAAACAAAAAAAGAATTTGGTATAAAAATGGTGTGTAGAAGTTAGAACATTGCCTCCTCATGAATACTTTTCTCATTTTTCTTTTTGACAATGTTGCCCCCCATGAGCCAGCTAGATGCTATTCGTTTTCAACTTATACATTATAAGTAGTTAAAAAATACATTATTTCCTGCCGAGAGAGTTCTACCTCAATTATGAGATTTTAATCAGCTTAAATCAGATTAATTGAAGTTTAATTAACTTTTAGATACTGATAATTTTACCCAAAAAAAGGCAAAAACGGATGAAAAATGGGAAAGAAAGAAACAAAAAATCTTTTGATTCCTTTTATGGTAGCCTTCACTTTGTTTTCCTTCACAAAAAATGGGTTCAGTTGTCAAGTAGTAACAGTAGCCATTACTAATATAACAAACTGTTCCTTCTTTGTCACATTCATTTCTTTTCTCACACTTCACCTCATTGTTTGTCACCTCTCAAAACCCCCATCACTTTTCTTGCTTTATTTGTTGAAGAAAAAATGGAAGCTAACTCAGCTTCCCACTGGTTTTTTCTATGCATTGCTATGTTGTTTCTGAGTTTTAAGCTGATTTACTGCACTGTTACCTATGACAGAAAGGCTCTTGTCATTGATGGGCAAAGGAGAATTCTCTTTTCTGGTTCTATACATTATCCAAGAAGCACCCCTGACGTACTAATAACATTATTTTCTCAGAATTTCATCTCATCCCACATTTTTTCTTGGGAAAATATTGATCTTTTAGACAACTTTAGGTAATGAAATGATGTGTAAATGTAATGCAGATGTGGGAAGGTCTTATACTGAAAGCTAAAGATGGTGGTTTGGATGCTATTGATACTTATGTCTTTTGGAACCTCCATGAACCTTCTCCTGGCAATGTAGCTTGCATCTCTTAATTTTTTTTCTGTTATAAAAAACTTTCTTGCTTTTTTTTTTATCATATGAATTTCCAATTTTTTTTTTTTGGGGTGTTAGTATAATTTTGAAGGGAGATATGATTTAGTTCAGTTCATCAAAATGGTCAAAAAAGCTGGGTTATATGTTCATCTTCGCATTGGGCCTTATATTTGTGGAGAATGGAACTTTGGGTAATGAAACACTTTTTCCAATCTTGAAGACAACCTTATACAACATTTTCATTTACTATATATTTCAATGATGTCTTTTTTTCTCCAGAGGTTTTCCTGTTTGGTTGAAATATGTTCCTGGAATTAGCTTCAGAACAGATAATGAGCCCTTCAAGGTAAATATTAAATTAAAAAAAAAAAAGGGATAAGTAAAGAAAACTTTCGTTTGGTCCACCTTAGAATTAATTTATTTTTCATTGGCATATCTTTTACACATTTTGATGTTTCAGCAAGCAATGCAAGAATTCACCCAAAAAATCGTCCAAATGATGAAGGATGAAAACTTGTTTGAGTCTCAAGGTGGCCCCATCATCGTCTCTCAGGTGTGACTTAGGTTATATATCCCCCTTTTTTTTTTTTTAAATATATGCCCAAGTTTGCATCAAATCTTCTTGTTGTCTTTACAATACATATATTTGCTGAGTTGATAATCAAACATGTTCTGCTTGTTTTGCAGATTGAAAATGAATATGAACCTGAGAGCAAATTATTTGGCTCAGCAGGTCAAGCTTATGTTAAATGGGCAGCAAAAATGGCAGTTGGGTTGAACACTGGGGTGCCATGGGTTATGTGCAAGGAAAATGATGCCCCTGATCCTGTGGTAAGAAAAAATAAATTGCATCCACCATTGATGCTGTATTTTGAAAGCTTCATTCGCATTTTACACTACTGGCCTTGCAAAATGAGAAAACTTTTCCTTTTCCAAACCCTGGGTGACAGATAAACACTTGCAATGGCTTTTATTGTGACTATTTCTCTCCAAACAAACCTTACAAACCCTCATTATGGACTGAGGCATGGACTGGCTGGTAAATTTCTCATCCATGGCCATCATCATCAATCAAAATCTTCTGTATTTTTCTGCGATATAATTATAAGCTTTACTGGCTGTCCCTCTTTTTATATGTAGGTTTTCGGACTTTGGTGGCCCGAATTACCAAAGGCCAGTTGAGGATATAGCATTTGCAGTTGCCAGGTTCATTCAAAAGGGTGGCTCCTTTGTCAACTACTACATGGTAACTCTGATTTCTCAATATAATTGAATAGTATAGGAAAGTTTCAGCCTTGCAGCGGATTATTGGATAACATTCACGAATACATTTCGCTTAAAATGCAGAAACTGAAAAATAGTGAACTTTGCATCTGGTAAAGGGTTAAATTGAAATTGTGTGAAGCAGTTAAAACTCTTGTTTTTCTTTACTATTGAAAGGAACATTCCTGCAGCATAAACTAAGCGTATGCAACTGCCTTTTTGCAGTACCATGGTGGTACCAACTTTGGAAGAACTTCTGGAGGCCCTTTCATTACTACCAGCTATGACTATGATGCTCCAATCGATGAATATGGTAAGAGTTCTAATCCGAGGGAAGCACTATTTTGACATGTATTCGGACATCGAATCTTTGTCTAAACCCACTCCATTCCTAGCACTTGTGTTAAATAAGCTGAGTGGATTTGCTAACAGCCATGCAGTTTGTTGATAGAGTGTGAACTGATGAAGATTCAATTCCCGGCAGCCTTAAGTAAAAGAAAAAAGAGCCACGTGGCTTTTTGTAACTGATGGTATATTGTAACCTTGACAGGGTTGATTAGGCAACCTAAGCATGATCATCTGAAGGAACTCCATAAGGCTATTAGGTTGTGTGAAAAAGCTTTGCTTACTTCTGATCCTAGCGTCATAGCTTTGGGAAGCTACGAACAGGTGCCGGGACATTCTGCCCTTAAAATCTTTTTCCTGCTTCTTGATTGAATCTGCTTGCTACATTCTTACAAGAAAATTAACTTATTAGTGGCAACTATTATCAGGCACATGTTTTCTCTTCCAAGTCAGGCGGCTGTGCTGCATTTCTCTCCAACTACAATTTGAAGTCAGATGCAAGGGTGACTTTTAATAATATGCACTATGAACTTCCCCGTTGGTCCATCAGCATCCTTCCAGATTGCCAAAATGTTGTTTTCAACACTGCCAAAGTAAGTCTTTTGTCAGTAGTCTTTCTTAGTTTCTTTTCGGTTTTTGATGAGATGATAAACCAAATGCCATCTCTCTTTTGCAGGTTGAAACTAAAACATCTCAACCGCAAATGCTGCCAACAAATGTGAAGTTCGATTCATGGGAGACATTCAATGAAGATGTATATTCAGTGGAAGATGAATCACTAATGACAGTCAGGGGACTCTTGGAACAGTTAAACATCACAAGAGACACAAGTGATTATCTATGGTACACAACCAGGTAAATGAATGACTGTTTGCAACTCAGCTGAAATTAAATTGATATCTCAAAATAAAATCAAATAGTTTCATCTACTGAATTAGATGATTTTTCCAGTGTTCAGATAAGTTCATCCGAATCATTTCTTCATAAAGGTAAACACCCCACCCTCAGTGTGCAATCAGCAGGGCATGGCATGCATCTTTTTATCAATGGACAGCTTTCAGGTACTTTATTCAGCTTCTCGTTCCATATCAAATGATCTTAGGTATTAAAGTAACTGAAAAAAATTTTCAACTACTTAAAACTTTACAGGATCAGCCTTCGGGACTCGACAAAACAGGAGGTTCACTTTTACAGAAAACATAAACCTGCATCCTGGAATGAATAAAATTTCAATTCTCAGTGTAGCAGTTGGATTGCCGGTTGGTTCTCCGAATTCCATTCTAATCAGAGACTAATTCTGACATTATGAAACATATCTGGAATCATGACATAAGAAAAAAAGATAGAAGTTATATCCAACCCAGCATGTGTTAATGTCACGGGCTGAAAATCAAGCTCTGGGCTTGAGACCGTGACATCAGCACCATCTGATAATATTTTTGCTGATTTCGAGTTCAATTTTTGGCTTTTGTTGTAGAATATTGGTCCACATTTTGAGACATGGGACACAGGAGTGCTAGGACCAGTTGTTCTGCATGGGCTAGATGAAGGACAAAGGGACTTAACCTGGCAGAAATGGTCATACAAGGTTGCCCCAATACATCTTCTAGGTTTTTTCCTGGTTATTTCATTGTTTTTTGCAAAAACTTTCTTCCTTATTTATTGGTTCTCTTATATTATATTAATTCAGGTCGGCCTTCAAGGAGAAGCCAATAATCTAGTTTCTCCAAATTCTATCTCATCAATTGATTGGATTCAAGGATCCTTGGCAGCTCAGAAACAACATCCATTAACGTGGTACAAGGTAAGGGAACCCGCTAGGAAGCAATATACATCTATCTATAACCGGAAACTGCCCTGCCCTGTGCCGATCCGATTTTAAAAAAAAAAAATCTCACAGGGTCGGGTCGGAACTCGAAACAAGGTAGCTTAACTAAACCCTCACAGCTTACGCAATTATAAAAAAGAAACTATGAACTCTCAAACTTCAGGCATTTTTCGACGCACCGGAAGGAGTTGATCCCTTAGCTTTGGACATGAGTAGCATGGGAAAAGGCCAAGTATGGATCAATGGACTGAGCATCGGCCGATACTGGACCACTTCAGCTAATGGTAATTGCAGTGAATGCAGTTATGTCGGTCCATTTCGTCAGACCAAATGTCATTTTGGTTGCGGTAATCCAACTCAGCAATGGTACTACTAACAAAGCTCTCAAAAAAAAAAAAAAAGATTGAAATAATACTAGTTTTTAACATTTTTTCTTCCGAAATTTGTCATGTTTTTCAAGGTACCATGTTCCAAGGTCCTGGTTGAAGCCAGCACAAAATTTATTGGTGGTTTTTGAAGAAACTCGGGGAGAGGTATCAAAGATCTCACTTGTGAAACGATTGGTGACAAACTACAAACTTTAAACATTCAGTTAGCTTCTCCATTAGAAGTATGCCAATAAGCTTTTTGATGATGCCATGACATGTTTTTCCTCAAAAAGAGAACACAAAGACGAGAGAAAAGAACGATGATGACGTGACACCCATTACTTCAATGGAATTTAATACAAAGTAGGATACATTTGCCATTTGCCCTGCCAACAAAAGAAGGGTTTAGACATCCAAATCGTATTCTTGTGGGCTGAAAATTAGAGATGGAATTCATGATGTCTCATTTAAATTTATTTACGTGTGGAATTATAATTTAAATTTTTTTTAAACTCAAATAAAATTAGTTTGATGATCTATTTTATCACTTAAATAATATTAAAATATTAAAAAATAATTTTTATATTAATTTTATTCAAAATTCAATTATTTCAAATTGATGAATAAATTTATCTATGAATAGGTATAGTTTTTGAATTTCTTTTCAGCATTTTTCCCTTGTAAAATGAGCAATTTTTAGGGTCTCCCATTTGCTTCCTAGTTCTTACCTCAGAATTGGCTTAAAGGTTCGGTTAGAATTAAGAGACAGCCAAAGGTTATGGCCCACTCTTTTTTCTGATGAAGAAGTTGGCGCAGCCTTTCTTTGAACCTGGCTCATGGTGTTTGTTTGTTAGTTTCACCCCAGGAAAAATATTTGTTTTGAACCTAAGCTTCTGTTTGATTACCATTTATCTTCTAATATCAAGAAACTTAGATAACCCTTTTTTCATTAGGTTTTAATATCAAATTCAATAATATTTTATGTTAACAATCTTATCATCTATTGATTGTTGAGATTGTATTTTTTTTTTTTGTTTATCCTCCTTGCATGATGCTCCATAATTTTTAATATTAAAATTTAAAAAAATATAAAAAATTATTTTTAAATATAAAATAGAAAATTTAATTATTAAAAATAAATAATTTTATTTAAAATTAAAAAAAAAAGACTAGAGATTTTAATCAAACTTGTTTAAAGATTAACTCATTTTTTCGATATGACATCTTTAATCTAATTAATATTAATTATAAAATATTAAAATATTAAAATAAAATAATTTTTTATAATATTTTTAATAATAAAATAAATTTTTGAATCGAGATAGAACAAACTTAAATAAGAGACTTTGAACATTTCAACAAGTTTGCAAATTCAAGCAATGACCAAAAAAAAAAAAAGACTATGGAGTCGGTCCAAAAAAAAAAAAGAGAAATAGCCAAGAGGGTATCAACAAGTCTTACCCTTCAAGGTGATTTGATTTGATTAGGCTATTTCTTTTGAAGAAAAAAAAATAAAAAAGCTTACATAAATAGAAATTAACCAACTTCATTTATGCTTGCGGTTTTCAGTAGCAAACTTTCGGCATAAAATTGATTTTTTTTTCTTATTTTTCAAAAGCTTCAACTTCAGTAAAAACCTTTATTATACAAAGGATAAAATAAATTTAATCTAAAATAAAATTTAATTTATTTATATAATTAATTAATATTTATTATATTTAAAATTTAAATCTTAATATTTATAATTTTTTAAAAAAATTTTAATCTCATAATATATTTTATTGAATATTATTGTATTATATAACAATCCTATATATCCTATCCTATTATGTTGGGAATAAATTCCAACTTGACTTTTGGGGTTTATACATTTATTGCTTTGTTTGAAATTAAAAATCACAATTACTCCTCCCATTTATGTTGGGTCTCTCCACCACTTTTACATTTAATGGATATAAGATTTATTCATCATCTTATTTATTTTATATAACGTTCTTATCCTATAATTTCAACTAAAAACTTTTAGATTAAATCTTTAAAAAAAAAAGATATATTCCATCGTAATGTTATTTTGATAGAAATGACATGCTAAATTATACCACTTAATATAAATCAAGTGACGTAAATTAAATAAAAGATATAAAAAAAGAGTTAATTTTGTTTTAAAATTTTATATAATTAAAAAAATTATCCATTCATTGCTTTTTTCTTTTAATGATTTTCTTCTTCCATGTGTATATATCTACTAAAAGATACATTTTCTGTGATTTAATATCAATATAATAGTATTAATTTGGATTTTTATTTCATAACAGAAAAACCTAATTTTTTTTATTTTTTAAAATTAAAGAAGTATGTATATATATATATATATTATCATTAGGAACTGAGCAGATTCTTGAAATATCTAAAGGTTCGTTTAAACAAAAATATCTGGCATCAAAACAACAAACATGTCAACATTATCCAAAGTCCCAGCCAATACGCCGACATTACTTGTCATCAGCACCTTGTGATTTTGGACCGTTTAGATTACACAACATTATGCTCAGAAAAATCATAAAAAAATAAAAAAATAATATAAATAAACAAATATTTTAAAATTTATATAATATAAATAATAATATATTAAAATTTATATATATATAATATTTTAAATGAATTATAATATATATAAATATATAAATAATCATAAGCTCCTCTCAACCGTGACGTTTTCTCCCCAGCCTAACTTTTACGCCATTTATTCTGTCTTCATTTTGCACGTTAATTTAGAAATTCCTTATTACTTTTTCCAATGTATTCAATTCATTCAATTTTCACTTAAGCTGATTTTCTTAAAAAAAAAAAATCAACCCGGTGTTTATATATGCGTTAAAAAAATTAAAATATTATTTTAAAATTTATATATTTAATATATTATTTTTATTAAATTTAATTAATTATAAAATTTTTTAAAATATCATCCGATCAATATTTAAAGATAAAAGAATTTTTATACTAATTTTTTAATTGTTTTTTGAGAAAACAAGAAATTAGAATGAATATATATAAATAAATAAAAGCCGTATAAGATAAGTTTCACAGTTTGAATGCCTTTTACTACTTACGTGGGAACATTTAAAGACAGCAAGCTTCCAAGAATGATTGCGTGGCAGCATCATAAGCAATTACTTTGTAGAAGTGTTCACGTGGCAACAAAAAAGTGAAGAACCTGACTTTTGTAAAGCTAATCCTGGTTGCACGATATCCGAACTTCCAGTTCCCCATAACGTGAATTCGTCAAACGTCATCGCTGCCACACCAAGCTTGACAATCTTGTAACAGAAGCACAACAGAAACCAAATCCAAACATCCGCTGACGTGGATTCTCACCTATCCTGTCCCTCTTACCTCCCGTAAAAAACCCCCAGCTTTCAGCACAATGCCAATCTTATCCGCTCTTCAAAACCACGTCAACGCTGATTATAGCCCCCAAAGCACAATTAACCACAACCAGCGAGAAACACTGAATCTCACCTCCCCGCCAAAAATAAATGGAGTACAACAACGCAGAAAAAATTAATTAATTAATTAATAAATGAGTCATAATTTTTTTTAAATATCTTTTTTTGTCAGTCCACAATCTCTGTGTTGTCCTTGTGCATGCCTTTCAATTCGTATTTCTCTGAAATTTATTTGCTTTTTTTTTTTTTGGGTTCTGCCATGCCCAAAGCCAGAGCTCCAAGGAGAACTCTAGACTCTTACACAGTCAAACACATCAACAAAACAATTAAAGGTAAGCCAAAAGAAATGAAAAGATGGAAGCAAAACAAAAATTATAAGGAAGAGAGAAATTTATAGAAGGTTCAATGGTTTTTTTTTTTTTAAACTAAAAGTTGTAGTGGTAATTGGCAGCGGGGGATTGCGTGTTGATGCGACCGGCGGATCAGTCAAAGCCGCAGTACGTGGCGAGAATCGAGGGGATCGAGGCGGACGCACGTGGCGGAAACGTGAAGGTGCACGTGCGATGGTACTATCGGCCGGAGGAGTCGATCGGGGGGAGGAGACAGTTCCATGGATCTAAAGAGGTTTTCTTGTCTGATCATTACGATGTGCAAAGCGCTGATACTATCGAAGGGAAGTGTACGGTCCATAGCTTCAAGAGCTATACCAAGCTTGACGCCGTTGGAAACGACGACTTCTTCTGTCGTTTCGAATATAATTCGTCCAGCGGTGCTTTCAATCCCGATCGCGTCGCCGTGTATATTTCTGCGTCTATTTTTTTTCCCTTTTAATTTTTAGTTTTAGTATATGCTTTGATTTCTGAGTGGATAATTATTAATTAGGCTCGGGTTTCCCCTTTTTTCCCCTCGAAATGTGCGCTTTTTTTGGGTTTTTTTTCGTCTAGACTAAGATTAGGTTAGTAATATAAGTTGGTTATACATTGACTTGAATATTAAAAAAGAAATTGTTAAATATTTATGCTTAATGTTTTGATTAACTTATGTTTGGAACACTAATAAGTTAATCGCTTAAATTTATGCCACTTTGAGCGCTTAGGTCGAAGTTTTAGTTGGTTTCATACCAAAACTTTGATCAATTTATGTTTGGGCAAAATGTTAAAGTTAGATTTTGCTCAGAGTCGTGCATTACGTATATAAAGTTAATTTATTTCAAACTTTTTATGGTTTCTTAGCTTATTACACTATTTGTCAGTGTAATTATATGCTTGCTCCTACTTATATTATCGAAATATTATTGGTCAGAATGACAAACTTATCGGAAGGAACTGGTTAGGGTAAGTAAAAAGATTTGTTTATAATGAAGCTCTAGTGTTTTGCAACTTTGGGTTTTAGATTAGTCTTTTAAATTTGACTTTTTCTAGTTTGTTATCGTGATGTGGCAGTTATTGCAAATGTGAGATGCCTTACAATCCTGATGACCTAATGGTTCAGTGCGAAGGTTGCAGTGACTGGTAAGTTAGATGCTTGGGGCGGTAGATATTTCAGTAGAGGCCTTTTTTTTTTTACCCCTCATCTTATATGTTAGGTATTGTGGACTAATGTTTTGTTTGAAGTTGTTCAAAATATGCTAAAACAGTTCTCTCCAGAATGTTTTTCTAGCTATAATTCGTTTCCTAAAAGAAAGACTGTATCTTTTATAAGCTACATCTATTCAAGGATGTAAAAGCAATTTATTAGAGTTTTGGGTAGGCTATGGTTTTAGTTGTCTTTAATTAGTAGGTCCTCTTTGAATAAGATTGCAATGGTATTATTTTAGCTCCCAAATAGGAGCAGAAATTGGCAAAAAGTTTTGAAGTCTGGCCCTATAGTGGAATGATGATCCTTTCCTCTCCTTGTCTGCTATGGAAACAGAACATTATTTTCTTCGGTTTGTACGATCGTAGTAGTGGTATGGCTAGGGTTTAATTACCATTTTCTTTTAAAAAATAGCTTTAAAGAAGCTCATTGTAAGCCTATATAGAAGCATTTATACAGTTGTGATGCAATTAAAGTCTTTGTTGTTCTTTGCTATACATTAAAGGTGGGACACCTAATTTTCTAAGAGAAGGTTATGTCAAAGTGGTGCTGGAACTAAGATTGACTTTATGTATCCCCTTGAGCCTGCTTGGGGGAAGTAGGGGTTAGTCCTCCTGGTATATAAGCCTTTAGCCTTTATATGGTCTGTGTAGTTGATTGTGTTGATATAAATTGTTTTGATGCGTATGGTCTTTGCTTAGATACAGTTTTCACATCTATAGCTCTTGGATGTACAAATCAAGTATTACCGGCATTGAGCTGGTAGATTTTAAATTGAAAACCCAGATTGTATGATAGGAGGAGATTTTGCAGAAGTACCCTCTGAAATTTATGAATTTGTGTCTAATGATATTCGTATTTTGTTTGCTATAAAGAAGTAATACACATTGTTGAAGATCCAAGCAGTACTCTGAAGACTGTTTTCTGTGAAATACAAAAATATTAACATGGGGTGAAGTCTCAAATGTTTGCCTTCTTACCTTGAGGTTTATGCTTGATCCTAGTTGGGAAATTTAGTTTTCTGGACTTTTAGCAGCCACTTTTTGTAAGACCATTTTTGTTTGATTTACTTTCATGTATAATTTCGAAGGTTTTTTTTTGGTTAATTGAGTCTATGAATTCTGTGGATAAAATTCATCCAGTTTATCGATTATGCTGTAAAAACTGTTGCCATATTCAGCATGCTACTTTTGATTCAGGTTTCATCCTACTTGTATAGAAATGACAGCAGAGGAGGCTAAAAGACTTGACCACTTCTTTTGTGAAAGTTGTTCATCAGAGGGTCAGAAGAAGTTGCAGAATTCCCATGCCACTTCCAGACACTCAGATACAAAGGTATTCTTGCTTCATTGTCCTTCGATCTTTTTTTGGTAGCCTTTTCTAGTTATTTATACAGTGCGTGGACTCAAGTTAGCACGCATTTGTGGTGGAAAATGAGGTATCATTGAAAAGCATTTATTTATCCATGTAAAAAGAATCATTATGTCCCATTCAAATTATATATAATTATTCATCAAAGCACAATCATTTGGCCTTCAGGATGAAAATGTCGAATGGTACTTTCTTCTGGTTAAATCATCAGTTCATGATGCATTGATGAATAACAGGATTACTAACATTAAATCCAGCTTCATACTGAAAGTAGGCGAACCTTAAAAACTTGGTGTTGCACGTAATAGGCAAGCTATAGTCTCACCTCCAGTTGCTTTATTTCCTATAATCACCGGTTTAGTTTGTTGGTTTGGGGTTTTATCTTTCATATATATGCCTGTTTTTGTGGTTTCAATTTTTGAAGTGAGAAGATTTGGGAGTCGTAGAATGATGACAATCACAGATATATAGATATACGGAGTGACAATTTGGTGGGTTAAGTGAGTCAGTTGTGCGCATAAATGGACTATGTGCTTTTCATGTAGGAGAATGTTGAGTATTCTTTTTTATTTCTTTAGAGGAAGCCCACGTTGTCCTTGTTGAACTGCTTTAAGATAAAATTTTCTGCAATGAAAATTGTCAAGGCCATGCATGGAAACAGTGAAGAATATAATGCTAAAGGAAAAATAGCTGAGTGAGTTTGCATCAATGTGCTTTACATTGTTCAGTATCGGTTTATTTCTGCATGTATCTAGAGCTCGTACCTTAATGAGATCCTAATGGTAATCACCGGTAATATTACGTTTTTATTTTATTATAATAAATTGGGGCTTCTCCGATTGCTTGTACGGTTCAAGTTTTTTATTGAACTGTGTTAGTGGTGTTACTCTATATATATGTTCTTCAGCTGATATGTGTTTGTTAAAACCGTAGCATCAACCTGTTGTTTCAGGTGGATACAAAACGACGACGGAGGTGATAAAAGAGTACATAAACCTAGTGGTTTAGTCGGAGACCGGAGTCAGTTTCGGTTTTAACCATGCGGTAGGCTTGGAGCAAACATGGAGACAAATTATATATTATCTGGCATCCAAATCAATAGCCTTGTGAGTTCATGATGGTTGACATTAACTGGTTTTTGAAAACCTTATGGGTCCTGTTTTATATATGGTTTGAGGGTTCAGTCAAGTGGAAGTCAACAATGTGCTTGGTTGTACATGTAATCTTAGGATGTAGGTGTCCACCTCTTTCCCTCACCCTCGTAATCTGGTTTATAGATTAGGGTTGTGTATAATTATAAACTATTTTTACTTTTTAGCTTATAAAAAGCATAAATTCGAGGGTTTTGTCATATGTCACTGCATTGAAAACTTCAGCTAAATGAATGCAACCTTATGGATAAACCCTTTGCGAAGGTTGGCAGTGGAATTCATCTGACACTTGTCCGATGCCGGAAGTCTGTGACCTAATGATGACAGGGGAGTCTGCGACTATTGTTAAAATAGATTTATTAAAAAATAAACGAAAACTTTTACATTTTTTTTAGATGTAATTGAGTTAAGTCAAACCAAAACTGTATGCAGTTGGGTGTAATTCGAAATTTAAAGTTTAAAATTAAATTTGTGTTTCAATAAATTTTATTTTTAAAATTAAATCTCGATTTTAAGCAAAAATTAAATTATTCTATGAGTTTGATTAGTTTTGTTTACTCATTAAAAAGGAAATTTGATTCTTAAGTTTAATTTGAAATTAATTATTTGTATTCGATTTTGAGTAAAATGTTTTAAATAATAATTAAAAATAATAAAAAATTTTTGATTAAATTCATAAATCATTTGAATAAAGTATTAATATAATCGAAGTAGTTCAATGTGAATTTAACGTAGAAAATTTAGCCGAATTCAATTTTGGTTCCCCTCGGGATTTTGACTTCAGCCAATTGAGTTGGTTTTTTTCTTTTTTTTTTTTTTTTTTTTTTTAATGAGAGGGGATTGAAAAAGCAAGTGTTCCTCCATCACCATGTAGGGATATCTTCCTTTGGACTTGATGATTGATGCCAGACAAACACATCTAACCATTCGGCTAAAACTTAAAACGGATTTTAAGCTTTTGAAAGAGAACAAAACTACGAAAGACGAAGGGCCGCCGGCCTCCACCAACGAATCTGTTACTAAACTTGGAGTAATTTTAACTGTTCAGTGAAAATACTTGCAATGTCTGATTAATATTACAGAAAAATAATTTTAAAAAGAAAGAACAAAATTATTTGTAAATGAGAAAGAATAACCAAAGGAGTAAAGTAATGGTTTGCTTCAGGTTAAGCGCTCGCCTACCCAAAAGCATATTATTATCGACGAGGGAAAAATAATTTTTCCGTTGCCGGGACTTGAACCCGGGTCTTTCGGGTGAGAGCCGAATATCCTAACCAACTAGACTACAACGGATTTGTTCCTGAGGTCACATTTTATGTTATATGTTCTAATCATTTTTTTTTAATTTTCCTCCGAATAAGTTAAAGACTGCTGATGCCAAAGGCAGAAACAAGAATCCTGAGCGCTGAGTCGGCGTCGGAGGAGAGGAATCATTTGTTTATTGTTCCATCAATCTGCTGAAGAGTGATGGGCAGTGGTGGAAAGAATGGTTGCCAATTTGCCAACAATCCAAAACAACAAACAAACGTGAATCTCATGTGAGTGACATCGACAAGACAAGACAATACCTTGCCCTCTTATATTTGGCCAAACCCTGGCCCTGCTTTGGCTAGCTACGCTTCCACGTTGACATGACGTCGCCCAGCACCTCGCCAGGATCCTAAGTCCATGCCAGCGTCAGAATAAAAAAAAAAATCTGCTCAATCTACGTCAACCAAACGAGAAAAGGGTCGTCGGGAGCTTACAGCGTAAGTTCGGTACCGTAAATTTACGGTGAAATTTAATTTGCAATCGGTATAATTAATTATAATTTTATATACATTATTATATAATAATATATAATTATTATAATTATATAAATTATATTATCGATTATATAATTATTATAATTGATAATATAAGTTTATATTACATAAATTATGATAATATATAATAAAAATTATAATATATGAATTTATTATATTTACATAAAATTTTTATGTATTAAATAAGTTTATCATCATAGGTAATATAAATAAGTATTATATATATTTTTTACAATTTCATAGATATATATGTATATAATACATATATTATGATAAAAGATAACAAAAATTGTAAAACATAAACTTATTACATTTACATAAAAATTTTTGAAGGTACATAAATATATTAGTAAATGTAATAGAAAATAGTATTACATAAAATATTAAACTTTCACAAATTATATTATCTATTACATAAGTTTATTATTATATATAATAAAAATATGTATTATGTATTTTTATTATAATTACATATATATATATATATCATATATTACATAAACACATTACAATTTTGGTAATATTTTATATAAAACTGTAATGTTTATATGTAATCCAGTAACAGTCATATGTAATTTATTACATGTAAACATTACCTTCATAGATTCTCTACAGAAATACATTAACTATGACAAATATTACATACAAACATTATTTACACTTTAATGATTTATGTAAATTATAATATTTTTATAAAATTTTCATAATCTTTAATTGTAATTCATATCAACTAATAAAAAATTTACATTTTATCATAAAATTAATTTTTTATCAATGTAATATAATTATTGCTAATATGAACAAATACATTATTAAAATAAAAAATAAAAAATTTGTTTGACTTCCAAAATTAGTAAAAATATTAATTTCATTAATATATAATATATTTAATTAATAACAAAAAAATTTCTAAAAATTTATACTTTATTTTTTATTTTACATAAATACATTATTGTTTTGGTAGTAATTTATGTAAGTTGATAATATTTGTATGTAACAAATTATATACAAATATTATCTTCGAAGATTTCTTATATAAATAAATTAATAACAAAAATTACATACAAACATTATGTTCACCCTAATGTTATGTGTAATTTTTGTAATCTTTAGTTGTAATTTTTATCAACTAATAAAAAATTTAAATTTTATCATAAAATTAATTTTTTATAAATATAATATAATTATTACTAATTTGAACAAATACATTATAAAAATAAAAAATAAAAAATTTGTTTGACTTCCAAAATTAGTAAAAATATTAATTTCATTAATATATAATATATTTAATAAATAACAAAAATAATTTCTAAAAAATTATACTTTATTTTTTATTTTATTTACATATTTGTCAAAATTAGTAATAAATATAATATATTAATAAAAAATTAATTTTATGATAAAATATATGCTTTTGATTAGTTGGTAAGAATTACAACTAAAAATTAGAAGAATTACACATAATATTAGAGTGAAAGTAATGTTTATATGTAACTTGTGTTTTACGTAACAGATTTGTATAAAAAATCTTTGAAGATAATGTTTGTATTATGTAAAACACACAACATGAAGATAATGTTGCATACAAACATTATACAGATTACATTGAAACATTACAAGTTTTACATAAAAACATTACCAAATCTGTAATGTATTATGTAAAATATTTTTTTAAGAAAATTAACTATACGTTTTTGAAAATTATTTATTATTTTTTATATATGTACTATATATGTAAGAAGTTAATTTTTATAGTAAATTTTGAAGTGAAAAATTCATGTTTTTATTTTAATAATTTATTAATATATAAAATTCTTAATAAAAATAATTTTATGATAAAAATATATTTTTTACCAGTTAGCAAAATTACAACTAAAGATTACAAAAATTACATGCAAATATTACAATTTACATAATGTTTATATGTAATTTATGTTATATGTATTGTATTTGTTTAAGAAATCTTTGAAAGTAATATTTATATAGAAATGCTATATCTGCACATGTTTAATAAATACAAGCCCTCTTTTCGTACGCACTTCAATCATATTCTAAATATTCTACTAAAAATAAAAAAACTAAAAAGTGGGTAAAAACGTCTCTCTTTTCTGCAGATCTAATTTTGAACAATAGAATCTATGAAAAAATTAAGCTCTAGAAAAATAAACTCTCTCCTTATATATATTTTATGATTACTTTGTCTTTATCTCAATAAACAGAGGAAAATCCCGAAGTGGATCCCAAATTGATAGGTTAGTGTGAGCTTATCTATGCGGTTATGCACTCTTTGAATAGAAATTTATTTTTTTGAAAGATCTTAGCTTTCATGCTTTATTGAGTCTCCAAGATTCTTTCTACGACGTATTTTGTGTTGAAAGGATATCTATATACTAGGCCAAGCCCAGCTCAGGTGTTCTTTTGTTTTAACAAATAAAATATATAAAAAATAAAAATTTTTATCCATTATTATTTCATTAAACATGGAAAAAGCTTTTAAACTTCAATAAAATTTAAAATATGATCAAACATTTTTTTATTTATTATATTAACCCTAAATATATATATACAATTAAAAAATCATAAGAAAATATATTGTTACATTTTTAATTAAATATTATTAATAAAGATAAAAAAACATGAATTATTAAAGCCTCGAATTGAATATCATTTTATAACTAATATATGTGTTTTTGAATTAAAAAAATTATTTATAATATTGTATATTTGTATGCCACCAAAAGTACACATAAATTAACTATAAGGGAAATTGCGGAATGTGGGCAATAAAGATGAAGAATAAGATTGGAAATTTTTATTGATTTGTAATTTCTTCTGTTTTTTTTAAGGAAAAAGAAGGGGGGAAAACAGCATGTTATTCTCATTGAGAAGTAGGAGACTCATCAACAGGATGCCAGAACCTGTTGAAAAACCACATTGAATCAGCTTCAGCGGCATATCCATCATGGTTGCGGTGCCAACTATAATAAGCATGTGTCCGGTTCTTGATATCGAAAATGGCATGACCGAAACTGGCTTCTCGATAAGCTGAATATGCTGGCTGTGGCTCGGTCATTCTGCGAATACAGCAAAAAAAAAAAAAAGAAAAGACATGGACATCAAATCAAAGCCTTGCAATAATCATGCATGAAACCGAAAACCACTATATGCTACAATATAAGAACAATCTTTACTTGGATGCTAAGCCTTCAATGTTCCCGCCATCACCAATATTTATGTATACAGGTGCAGATTGATCCTTCACTGGAGTGCAAATTCCATTTATAATATTGTATGCAACGTTGGATACCCGTTCCTGTAATGTACATGGTAATTAAGCAACTTCAGAACAAACTCTTTCCGTAAGCACAGGTATGACATGATAAATAATCGGTTTAAAAGCCATAAATGAAGTAATTGTAATCGAATTTAGTAGATAGTAGTGCAGACATGGTCAAAATCCACATTTCAGAGCCTATATATCATAGAAAAAGAGCTTACAGATCGTTCATAGGCATGGACATGACCAGCAAATACAACATCAACTTTGTACTTCACGAACCATGGCTCGTACATTACTCTCATGCTTTCACCTTCCATGTAATGGTAGTTATAGCTATTATACCATGGGGAATGCATAAGAACAATTAACCACGGTGTTTCACTCCTGTTAACTTTTGGTAGCTCCTGTTCAAGCCATTGGTTCTGAGGAGTGTATTTACCTGTGGAAAAAATTTGTAGATAATTAATCAGAAGAATCCAGCAGACATCTCTGCTTATACCATTCATGTCCACAATTATGCAAAAAGATATATGTTCTTTACCATAGGCTGAATATGAAGACAAGACTATGATGTATGCTGAAGCCCTCTTGATTGAGTACCAAAAAGGGGCAGTACTTTTAGATGCTTGATAAGGAACATGATAACGATGAGTGTAAGGCTTAAAAGGCTTTGTTTCGCCCTGCAGCAGAACCATAATCATGTTATTACTGAATCACCCTGCCGCAATATTGGAGAGTTCAATGACAGAGCAGTAGAAAAAAGAGAACACGAATCAGACAAAACCACGGCTATAAAATATGAAAACAAAGAAAAGCACCAGCTATATGCTTTTAGAGTAGTTTAGCCCCAGAGAATGGTGAGCTTCCATAGCTTTCTTTTTAACTCCTAATGTCCCCTTTGGCACTCGTAACCAAACATGGAGGACTAGCCTACAATGGAGGATTCCATAGAAGAAAAGTTCGCAGCGTTTACAAGTTAATTCACGATAAGAAAGAATGAATGCTTACAATTTCAGGGGCGAAGTCGATTTCATGATTTCCAGCAGTCCATATCCATGGTTGATATGCAACACTTCTCTCAACAAACCTTGCCCATGTATCCCATCTTACATTGTCATGATTTGGATAGTTATCCGCATAAGAAAGATCCCCAACATACAATACTGTTTGACCTTTCTGCGGATTTTGCTCGTAAAGAGTAAGTGTGCTATTTGAATCAAAAGTCTGTCCTAGATCCCCTGCATAATGATTTCCAATTCTAACAAATCAGCACATCTAAACATAAGCTATAGATGTTCACTTAAACTCCGAAAACAATGCATCCACATGAAGAGCAGCAAAGCCAGCAACACAAAGCAGAAAAACCCAAAACTACTGCATTATCTTGAAGATCACATAATGGAATTCCAAGTTGAAAATAAAATCAAACATTTAGGCAACGGTTCTGGATGTAGGAGATTATATGAAGACTGTGGACTATTTACATTAATACCTTAACCAAATCAAAATAGTTAGGTAGCTTTAACTTACCAATGAGACCAAATGTGTACGGAACGTCAGGACCAACTTGAGGAGGAGTTGTAAACCAGAATTTTCGCTCCGAATGACCGACACCAACCACATAGTAGTATTTGGTATTGTACTGTAAACAAACAAACAAACAGATTCAGAATTGAAATCCCAAGTATATTACAATGACAGTAATAATTAAGAATTTATAATGCTTAAACACTTTTTATCCAGAATCAAGGCATACAACTATAGCCTTACAGGAAAATTATGAATGTGGCTATTAACAAATGCTATCAACAAATCCGATGGTACAAACTACAAAGAATTGAAGTTTACCTTTAGGTTTCTGATGGTGCAGTGATGAATGTAACCAGAGGTGTAATTGTAGAACTTATAGGTATCGTGTTTCCCCTCTGCCTTTTTCTTTTGCTTGCTCTTCTCTCTCCAGTAAAGGACTGTACTGGAACCAGGCTCATCCTCAGTCACCCATGAAACAATCACAGCTTTTCCGACGTGGTCGCCTTGTGTTATATGAACCTTAAAATTCAGGACACCCACATGGCAAAAATGTCCAAATAAAGTTAAATATAGATAAATATCAAGCAGGAATTAATGCCATAACCACACAAAAGACCAAAAACCAACAAATAATTACAGAAGATTAGGAATCTTTTATGGTTTCAGAGATCAAAAAACTGAGGAAGCACCTGTTGGGGTGCATTGTAGCCGGAAGGAACTCCAAAGACATCACTTTCAAGAGGCATATCGACAGTTTTCTCCACTTTTCTGACATAGGTGCTGGTCTTTCCTCCGTTACAAAACACTGCTGAACTCCAAACCAGAACAACAACAACAGCAAAAGCTGTCGGAGAAAAAGAGAAGGAGATCATCTTTGAATTTATCTTCAACACCATAGTCCTTCAGATTTATATGAACTACTAGTCCTGCAAAATCAATATTCCATTATTTGCCAATAAAATATGAGAGAATTTCCATACATTTACAAAAATACAGATAATATCACATTGAATGTCAACCCTTTGAAACTAGACGTGTCCAGCCGGGACCTCAACAAATTTTTACTGGCTCGTTTTTTACTCGATTCAACTTATATTTATAAATAATAATAAATTATTTTTATATTAATTTTTATATATTTTATAATTAAATTTAAAAATATATTATTTTAATTAAAAATTATTATTTTAAGTTAAATCAAAATATAAAAACTTAAATTCGAATTTGAACTCAAACAAACTAAATTTGTTACATCAAGTGGGTTATCTAGACAATG
>JBBYHO010000010.1:1037833-1050460 GCA_038382025.1 Adansonia gregorii | reverse complement strand
GAACAACCAGGGGTGCTTCCTTAGTTATTTCATTTGCTGGTTTTGATAACACTTCTGAAACTTGGCTTTCTTTCAAGATATTGTTACTCTCAATGTTGTTTGCTTTTGGATCATCAACATTATCCATACCGTTATCATGCTGGTCGACTGTCTTACTCCAAGGGGTAGCAGTTCCCTCTTTGTTCAACTTAGCAACAAGCACCTACATGTTAGCTAAATCGTTCTCCAGAGCTTCCTCCCTCTTCTTTGCTTCTTCAACCTTTTTCCTGTATTCGTCTTCTATCAACTTCTTCTCAGCTAGTGCAGCTTCAAGGGCTGCCTCCCGTTGTTTCCTGGCCTGCAATTCCATCTTCAGATCATCTTGATCAAGATTCCACAGCTCAAATTCATTGCCAGTGTCGTGAGAGCGGCCATAGTGCCACCCCTTCCTGCCAGTCCCAGGTCTCATGCTATCACTATACTTGAGGTTGAAACCATTGACGGTTTGATTAGCAGAACCTATAGAGTGTGCCAACTCTCTGGCAGCCAATAATTCCTTCTCCAGTTTTGCATTCTGTACTGAGAGCTTGGTAACCTCACCAGCCAAATTCTTAGAGTCAACAGCAGCAGCAGATGCCAACTCTTTTGCATATGAAGCTTCCTTGGCCAGTTTTTGATTCTGGACATGCAATCCACTGGTCTCCGAAGAAAGTTGCACGTGTTCTAGTTTTAGTTTTTCATTCTCAATCTCCTGCATTTTAAAAACAACTTGGATCAGTTCAAAGGTGGAAGGAAAACAAAGGACTACGCTAGAGACTATCAAATCTTTTCGCTTCACCTGTGGGCGTTATCATATTATGTAATTTATAACAAACCATGGAAGGGCAAACTAATAATCATCTCAATACAACTCTGCATACCTCCATCAAAATTTAAATTTTGATGAAAAAAATTAAGAAAAGAAAAACAAACGAAGAACAGAGTAAAAGCTTTACGCATGTAACAGGTGCTGCACCTTACAATTTCATAGAAGGGTCTTACAATCTACAAAAAATGCTACTGAGTTATAGGAAAGTAGTAGAGCTACATTCTATAGTGTTTTAATCTCTTGTAAAATTAAAATAAATTGGCTATCTATATTTGTATAAAGTGCTATAAAGCTACACTTTGATTGTACATCTGATGTTCCTAATATCCAAGCACATTACCATAAGCTATGATGTTGTTGGATCGCACAAAATCTTGCTCGTTGCTGCAAAAATGAAAAAAATAATAAAAAATCAAAAATCAATTTGAATAATCATAGCATTTGGTTTAATTTTCAATTTGAAAGATAATTAAATATATTTAATTTAATTTTTAATTTATAAATTAAAAATTGTAATTTTTTTAAATAAATAAATGACTTCATTAAATATTTTGAAACGAAACACTTTCTGAAATAATAACATCTATAAGGAGAACCGGGGTTTCTTCTATGCAGTACACAGCGGTTTCTAGTCCCACCCCATTCTTTGCAAGCAGATGCGTTACTGTATTTTTGCATCGCGTGAGAAGAAAAATTGTAATTTTTGTCGGAACTCAAAGATACTCGAATTCAAGGTCACGGCAACCCCAATACGTTACTACTTGTTATTTAAGTATTTTTTATGTATTTTGACGGTAAGAAGTTATACTGACCGAATATGTTCCGCGTGTAAAGAAAAGGGAAAGTTAAAACATGATCATCATATTAGTTTTATATAACAAGTTTATATAAATAATATCACTGCCGCAGCATAGTGCAGCATAACACTAGTCGATTCTCAGTTTCTCTGCTCTCTGCATTATTTTGTTTTGACGTAGACATCATGTCAGTGTCGAATAGTCTGGCAACTGGCGACATCTCCATTTTATCGCATCTGCATGATTTATTTTTGAGTTAAATATTAACTTTTTACAAATCTTTTATTTTAAAAATATTTATCAACCAGGTTTCCTAAAACTAGGGAAAAAATACTATCAATTCCTTTTAAACATGATATTTTTATTTATTTATTTCTCATCCACCGATCCACCCACGTAACTAGGGTGTCATATTCTAAGTACTACTTTCAAGATGGGCCCTAAAAGCTAGCCCAGGCCTCATAAGCTGGCTGGAGCCGTTTACTCCGAACATTAACAACTAGCTGTGCTCGACCTTAACAAGTGTTTTTTTTTTTTACAAAGTATATTATAATTTGAGTTATATATCAAGATTCAAATTTTAACTTATTAAATAAGATGATTATATAAATTAATTGAATTAAATTTTGAATTTAACAAGTGAAATTCTAATTCCGCAAAGGGATGATGACATACAGAAATGAGAACAAGATTTCACAGTTACAATTAGCCGTTGGAAAATTTAAAAAAAAAAAAAATTCAAAAACAGCCTCCTTGGAGGCATCAAAGAATCATGAGCAGCCAAGATAAAAGCACAGGCTGATCCTGCAGCAATTCAATCCAACTTAACGCTGAAAAAGTGAGAAATTTAATGTTCAAGCAAATGGTAGATGATCCTACCTTTGATTATTAATCTGACATGCTAAGCAGATTTTAGCTTCTCCTGTTTATTCTTGTCCAATTCCTCAGAGTGAAGGATGCCATTAGGCGAAAGAAGGCGTTGCACGGAGAGGAAAAATCGAGCCTGGAAAAGAAAAAAAAACTGTGTGCATTCAGGTTGATCTGAGTACGTATCATATGTATCATCAAGAACTGAGGATATCGGTTTTACCCACTGAAATCCTAGGAGTGCATACCAGCAACCCGGCAAGCCATATCCTCCACTGCTTACCAGCTGCCATCAAGAGAAGCATTAGAAATCTCCAAATACATTCAAGGAATGAAAAAGGAGATTCTAGAACAGATTCTCACCAGTAGTACAACAGCACCCAAAGAGAAACATCCGCTCATTGATAAGCTAACGAACTTAAGATCTCGTCCTGCCTGCAAAGGGACAGATGTTTTAACGCCCTAATATGAACCGGAATATACTCGGCATTAACATTATATAGTGAACTTCAAGCCGAGACATATTGTCAAATAAAATCGGGGCTTAAGACACAAAAATACGAACTCATAAAACTTCAACAAAGTATTAAAAGGTTATATAAAAACATACCAGCAATGTTCCCTCAAGGCTGTGAGTGGCTGGTGTCACAGCTAGTGCAATAAAGTATGGTGCCAGCACTTTGCGCATCTGCAGTTAAAAATGCATTCGTTCTCTTCAACTAAAGGCGGAATTGCATGCAACGTAATCTCCTCATATTCAAAGTACTAGAGAATAGAGACAGAGTAATAACTCGGACATGATGACATTTTGTACGAAAAGAACATAGAGATCATAAACTTGAAAATTGCAAGGACTGACCTCCTGTATGACATTCGGGTCAGATGTGAAGATATTGGGAAACAACCAAGGAACTGATGTTCCGATTATACCCAATAGCAGTCCTAGGCCAGCTCCAATGGTGACAAGTGACTTTAGCAGCATTCGAGCCTGATATGAAATTATAACTCCATAAATATCGAGCAAACAAAAGTTAATGCAATTCTAGATATGGCTCACAATGGAAGCTGCATTCTGCACATTCATAGATAATTATAGATAATGGTGTGGAAATCCACCTATTTAACATGATTGAATGACAATCTATAACCGCTATCCAAAGATATGAATACTTCAGCACTAAATGAAAATTGGAATCCATACCTTCGGTAAATTTTTATTAATTCCGTATAGCAATTCCGGCATAAATGACTGTGCAGTTTGGGAAAGAGGCTCACCCCATACAGTGCACATGCAGTAGGTTTGGATCATGACCTATAGTGAAGCACGGATTCATACTGTTAAGATTGCTTCAACTCTTCATTTTTCTTGAAATACTTATGTTTGAAACCTGAATCTGACATATATTCGGATATCACTATGAGGGTATAAGCCTCCGTGCCATTCAAATACATGAAACTCAGAAAAAATTAAACATATTCATGTCAAACACATACCTATATCCGACACTTACACCAGGGTCTGAATAACATTGTTAAGACCCATTATCAGTTTTAACATGAGAGAGCAAAAGAAATTGAAACTAGTAGGGAGAGTTGACTAACCTGATGAGCAGCAACAGTGATTGTGCCCATATTCGTAGCAAAATAGATAATGAGAGCATAGAAAGCCACCTAAAAAAATAGAAAGGCCTGAGATGAAAAGGGAAAAAAATATCTAAGTATATAAAGCTTTAGAATAAACTAACCTTCGCCATCATCATTACGAACACCGGGGCAGCAAGCCCAAAAATCGTTACAAGATCATTGGGGGACGGAATGGAGATGGCAAATGCATTATATCCTTTCTTGTTTAAAGAATTGATCATCATGTAAGCAGCAACAACCTGGGAAGTAGATTGGTTAGGATGCAATAAGATTCAAGTTCCAAGAAAGTCGAAATGAGAAGATAAAGAAAGAATCTACAAATACGTGCAGTTTAGGATAAAGATGATTAAAGTATAAAAGATAAATGTAAAATGTTGACTGAATATACTTGTGAAACCATTGTTGCCCAAGCAGCACCAGCTATGCCACGGCAGAACAAGCTGCACAGTACTATATCCCCAATTCCATTTACAGCGCTGGCAACTGCCAAGGCCTTCAAAGGTCCCCAAGAATCTTTCATGCCAAGACTGTGGGATGAAAAATGAGAAATCAGAAGATAAAATAAAATATATGGATAAAAATCCTAACATGAGTAAAGATGCATGCGCAGCCCCACATAGAAACTTAATTTGAGAACCAAACAGATGCAAATTAGCATGTTTAGAAGGTTTAGAAAACAACCGGACAAAGAGAAATGATGTATACCGACCTTGCGCTTTGAGCAACCCATCCAACAAGAACTGCAGGCCATGCCAAGCCACGAATCTATCAACAAAAGGGTTTGATGCAATTAAAAAATTAACAAACTATAATAAGCAGAGGAGTGGATGATTCCATAAACCGTTTCTTATACTAATAGACATAATTGGATGCTTGGTAATATTTTATAAAACAAGAAATGATACAGAATTAAAACTTGTCCAAACGAACCTGAACATATGTGTTTGCTGCCGGTACAATATGTGCATTATTCGGGCCCGTAAAAGCTGGAAATAAAAAGAAAAACAAGAGAAAGCATGAGAAATTTAACAGAAACTCGGAATTCATTGCAAGATTATTTGTTAGCTATAAGATGGTAGTAAACACTGAACAAAAAAAGCTGAATATCCGAAAACAGCCAAACGGAACATCTAAAAACTCACAGAAGGATAAGCATATGCTCTGTCAATTACCTGTTAGTGCCAATGAACCAAAATATTTTGTAAAGAAAAGCATGAATAAGCCACCAGTTAAACCAACAAAAAGTAGGACAGATATTTGATGCTGCACTTCACTCTTATCCTGCACCATGGTGTCTAATTCAAAACAAAAAGCAAAAAATAGCTATAGAACATAGGAAGATCATAAATTAATTGCATTAAAGGCATAATCAGCATAATAATTGCCACAGAAAATTATAAACACGCCCACTTAAGAATTCCTGTCCTCAAATACATCACAAAGCTCCAAATGACTGTCAAGAGTCTTTCTTTAGGTGGTAAAGCTCTATGGTGCTCCGACTTTTCATTTTTCTTGAAGTAACTATGTCCCGCGCATATCCATACATAGATACAAAGATATGATCCTCCAAAGAACTGCCAAGCATATGAAAATCTTGAAAAAAATTGAATAATACCAATGTAGAACACTTATCCGTGTACAACACTCACAACCAAATCTGAGTGACATAGGTAAAGCTGCTTCACGAACTTGGTTTGGTATCTTGTACTTTTCTAGTTCCACTGATCAAGGGTTAGCCCTCCTTTCCTTTATGATTTAGACAGACTAGAAATATCCTACTAGTTACTAATGCACCAGGCCCTTCCTTCAATAGAAGCAAAGCAAAGATAAAAATTGATGCTTTGATTATCCAAGAACAAATATACGTAATGCAACTATTTAGCAAGTGAAAAAGCTGACCTCTCTGGCAAGGGAAGTGGCAACCATATTCGATGTAGCAACAGAAAGGAACATAAATACATAACTCATATAATCACAAAGAACTGTTGCAGGGCCTGTCCATTTTCAAACAACAAGCAAATCAATTCACGCTCAGCCAACAGGAAAATCACCCTGTCGTTTTCCAGAAGAATGAATACGCAAATGAAAAAGAAAAGAGCCTTTAAAAGAAAATTTACCCAAGGCAGCAAGCTCAATGGAGCTTCCCTGACCTATGACCGCAGTGTCAATTAGACTCATCAATGGCCCACAAATCCAAAGCCCAGTTGCAGGTCCCGTGAACATTATTATTTCCTTCATTTGGCTCCATAAACTCAGGTTTTCCAATCTTTTCTCGTCTTCTTTTTCATTTTCTTGGTGGCACAGTAAATTCGAAGAGACAGCATTTTCAACTCCATCATTTTGTTTAGTAATTTCAGTGTTAAAATGGGATAATTCTTGGTTAGAAGCAATGCAGTTTTTGATGAAACGATGGTCTCTAGAGGGGAAATGAGAAATGCGAAAACGAGAGCAAGAGAGAGGTGGCGGTGGTTTGATGAAGAACATTGAGAAGTGGCGAGATAATGATTTAAGGTTCGGGTTTTGCAGAGGAGGATAAAAGAGAGCTCTGACTTGCATAATTCTTAGCTAAAATTTGAAGCTAAGAAACAAAAAAGGAGGAGAAAGGGAAGCAGTTAATCGTTCGGACAAAGAAGAACAGTTTGAAAGCTTGTGCCTCGTTGGTAGCCTCGTGCAAGAAAATAGTACACTGATAAATCCTTCGTATCTTTTATTGCAATGTGCCCCAATTCAAAAGAGATCCCACCCTTTGGATTGGGAAGAATCTTTAGCATCTGACGAACGGTATCATTCTATGACTTTGAGGTAGATCCTGTCAAGATATGGTCTTTCTTTCCTTGTCTTTTAAGTTGCGGGTTACTTTAAACATGTTGGTGGCTAGGACAGTCAATCCGAATCAATATATTCAACCTATACTATATCAGGTTTAATTAAAAATTTTAATAATTTAAATTAATTTAATCAAATTTAAATTACTATTTATATAATAAAAAATATTTTTATTTAATTATAATTATTAATATATATAATTTTTTATCTTTAATATTGTTTTCAATAATATTTTAATTCAAATCAAGTAAATCTAAATTATCATTAATAAAAAATTTATTTAAATTTAATCATAAAATATAAAAATATTAATATAAAAATATTTTTTTGACTAGACTGACGGATACCTCACTGCAATTCTCAATAAAGTAGGGCTTCAGAGACAGTCTTAAAATTATAAATACATTTCTCCTCCAATCTGTTGATGAGATTCTTTGTTATATTTTCACAATCACAAGAACTAATATTATATATATATATATATATATATACACACACACTGCTACCGTGGTTTATCTTCCAACTTTCATTAGCTATGGAAGAATTACAAGAACACCAGTTACGGAGCCATGCTTCGTTTGGGCTCCAAATCGATCTAAAAAAATGATGACATTTGGACAATTTCTATTAAACCAAAGAAAAAAAAAGATCTTTGTTAGCAGCTTTAGCTGCAAATCAATCAAATGAACAGTAAGATGTATGGCATCTGATCTGATAGTAGTCAATGGCATAAGCATTTAAGATCGTTGGATTCTGAAACTAAGATGCTTTCATCTCCTTTACTTCATATCATCCCAAATCTTCGGAGTAGAGTATGCCATTCGGAGAAAGAAGACGCTGAAGGGAGAGGAAGAATCGAGCCTGAAAAAGGTTTAGAATTTCGGCAATCAAATCATCTTAAAACCAATGGCTTGAATGCAAACGTTAGAGAGGATAGGCTTTTACCCATTGAAACCCCACAAGTGCAAACCAGCAGCCTGGCAAGCCAAATCCTCTGGAACTCACAAGCTGGTGACACATAAAGTTAGGATGAGTCTAGGGCAAAAATCTTATCAGCTTATGAGATTAAAGAGTAGTCGCTAAGAGACAAGGAAATTAGATCTCTTACCAGCAGCATAAGGGCACCGAAAGCAAAGCACCCACTCATCGACATGCTAATAAATCTAAGATCTCGTCCCGCCTACAAAAGCAAATGGATTTGTAATGATAGAACGTAAATTAGAGAAGTTTGCACAATTTTTCCTTAATGGTATGGATGACTGGCAAGCCAAGTTATTGTGATAGAGATATTCGAACGTTAAATTAAAGAAGCATACCAGTAAAGTGCCTTCAAGGCTGTGAGTGCTCGGGGTCACAGCTAATGCAAGAAAGTATGGTAACAGCACCTTGTGCATCTACACGGACACAAAAATTAAATTGCAAGGATCAAATATTTAAAACATATCCACATGCCATTGATGTATAAACGTAGTTTCGCTCATATTCTATAACTTCAAACCAAAACAAATAGAAAAATCTCAGCTTACAGTTGAATATTGCAACAATATCCGAGATGTCAGTAAACAGTAAAACACTTGGGTTTGAATTTCTTGGAGTTAATATCATGGTAGGACAATTGACCTCATTTGGAATCTTTTTGTGCTCATCATGCAACAAAATCGCTAATATTTAAAGCAGTAACTGGTGGAAACAGGAATTTTGGATTATACATATGAGAAACATTAACTAACCTCCTGTATGACCTTTGGATCAGGCGTAAAGATATTGGGAAAAAACCAAGGAACTGCTGTTCCAATAGGGCCTAATACCAGTCCAAGTGTAGCGCCGATAGTGAGTAGTGATTTTAGCAGTGTTCTAGCCTGTTTAATATCATAAACCAATTCAATGCACGTTAGAGGACAACATCCACGATGAGAGATGCAGTACTACATACTTAATGCTACATATCAATACCGTTGAGGCAGTGAAAAGGCAATCAGCATAAAAGTAAAGTTGAGATAACAACCTTCGCCAAATTACGATTGACTCCATATATCAGCTCAGGCATGAATGACTGTGCAGTTTGAGAGAGAGGCTCACCCCAAACAGTGCACATGCCCAATGTTTGAAGCATGACCTGGTGTGAAAAGTAGGTTGCAATATAATGGTTATTGACTTCCAACATCGCAAAGCAGAGACGAAAGAGACCAAAAATCACAAGATTGAGTAAATCTAACCTGATGAGCAGCAACAGCATGTGTTCCCATAGATGTGGCAAAATATATAAGGAGAGAGTAGAAAGCTACCTAAAAGAACATCAAAGTTTCTCAGATGAAAGGGCATAATCATGGAGTACAAGATATTCCAATTAATTGAAGTTGAATGTAAACCTTTATCATCAAAGTTACAAATACTGGACCAGCAATTGCTAGCACGCTAAGCAGCTCATTAAATGATGGAATGGAGATGGCAAATGGATTATACCCTTTACAGCTTCAATCATCATATAAGCTGCAACAACCTAAAACATATGCTGGTGAGTAGTGGTGCCAAAAAGTATTTCCCGCTCAATGAATGCTTAACTTATATAAACTTATATAAATGGGAAATTTGGGTTCATTCAGCACCTGTGAAACCATTGTTGCCCATGCTGCCCCAGCAATACCATAGCCTAAAAAAATGCAGAGGACAACATCACCAATGCCATTTATGGCACTGGCAACAGCCAAAGCTTTCAATGGTCCCCAGGAATCTTTCATGCCAAGGCTGGGAGATGGAAACAGAGCGTCAGAGTACCAAAAAAGAAAATGAAGTAACAAATACTCACAATCTTGGCAATTCAACAACGGGGTATCCATCAGCAACCAGGATAGAATAAATCCTACTAAAACAGGTATGCTGGTATCGGACATTAAAGATATTGCACAGCACATAAAATATGCATATGAACTAAAATATCTCTGCTAAAATAGATAATCAGTCCTAAGATCACAAATAATCCCAATAGCAATATCCTTGATCATAGCCAGACAGTATAGCCTAGGATTCTAGCTATAGCAGCTTCATTTCACTAACGAATAAAATAAAAAAAAAAGCTTTGTGTGTGCACCACAGAGAAAAGTGTGCCAAGAACTCACAAAAGACAACAAGAACAAAGCACTCCAAGTTCATTCAAACATAATTCATTGGGTGAAGGAGAAAATAATATATATCACCACCTGGCACTTTGAGCCACCCATCCAACTAGAACCGCTGGCCATGCTAAACCTCTAATCTACGTACAGGAAAACTTAGTTTCAATTAAAAGGCAACAAGAATAATCAAGCATGACAAGCAGAGAAGAAGCCATAAGAATTAAGTATTAGACAAAATTCAATTAAAGCTGTGGAAGAATATCTAGCAGTAGGAATATCTTATAAACGCTCATAGTCATAGGATTCAGTAACAGATGCCACCCAACCAGACGCAAATAGTAACGGCTTTGGTTCCCTTAGAAAAAAATTATGTTCCCTGACTCCAATTAGGGCAGTATAGCCTCAAGAAGGCAATTATATACCTCCTCGCCTCCATTCCATGATAAACACATGAACAGATGAAAGCAGATATAACGCTTCAGATTCCAGGACCTATTGAAGATGGAGAATATTTCAGGAGATACTTTAACCCAGTACATATAATTTGACATCCCATTTGATAGATGTAACCTATGACAAAGAAAAGTAAGAAATCTTCGAAAGAAGTATGCTACAGTCTTCCAAAGAAGAACATGCTCTCAAATACTTTGAACCATGAAAAGTCAAAAGGAAAGGAAATAGAACCAATGAAAGAAGAAAGGGCTCCAATACCATAGTTACCTTTAATTCCAACAAATTCTAAGGTTTATGGGTACAAAAGGAAGAGAGAATATCTGAAAGTTTAAACACGAAAGAAAAATAAAGAAAAATAAACCTGAACATATGTGTTTCCAGCAGGCACAAGATGTGCATTCTTTGGCCCAGAAAAAGCTGAAAGGATCAAATGGCAGAAGGAATTCATTTTTACCCGGATTCTTGCTATCTATTATAAGTGGAAACCATAAATGTGGCCAATCAACAAAATCAATAAGCATCTACATTTTGATAATCTGGAACTAAAAAAAGCTTTACCAGTTTTTATTACCTTTTAATGCCCATGAGCCAAAGAATCTTGTAAAGAGAAGCATCAAGAAGCCACAAGTCAACCCAATAAAAAGCAGGAGAGATATCTGATGCTGCACTTCATTTTTATCCTGCAGCAACACAGTATTGTTAATGAGTTAAGCCTAAAATGCAGCCTTAAAAACAGTGAAGCAAATAGAAACTGATTATACAAAGGATCCAAATGTCAAAGTTTCATTGAAAAGGAAGACCATTGTATCACAGTGCACTAAGAAGTTAGATACAATGAAATAATCATGCTATAATGCTTTATCAAGTCGTAGCACTTATGCGAACAATATGCATTAAAATTTAATCCTAGTTCTAATTATGATAGCAAATCCCTTTGGTTATTAACAAGCCACAAGAGATGAATCTTAAATGACTTCTTGAAGCCTAGATCACTAGTTTCATCAGTTTGCTGAGTTAGCATCTTCCTTAATAGCTTTCTTCACTTCCATCCTCTCTTTTGGTTATATCAATCAAAAATCATGTTAAGTCATAAATTTAATCCTTAGTTTATATTTACATTTAATCCTTAGTTTATATTTACATAGTTTACTAATTTAGTTGATATTACTTTAACTCATGGCACCAATTTAGCTTTGAGACTACATCGCTGGTAGTGTTGATAAAAGCAATAACACCCACAATAATGTTCAAGAACTAACCCGTCTAGTAAGGGAAGTGGCCACCATATTGGAAGTAGCAACTGAAAGGAACATAAACGTATAGCCCATATAATCACAAACAACCGTTGCAGGACCTGCCAATCCAAATTGAATAAGTCACTCAACAAATTTTCAAAACAAATTGCTTTTCAAAAAAAATCTAAATAAAAGAACTTAGTATTCATGTCCATCTTTGTTTGCTTACTTATCTCTTTTTCCTTCAATCAATTAAAAGAAACACAAATTTAAAAATTTCAAGGAATGTATTTAATTACCTAAAGCTGCAAGCTCGACTGAGCTTCCCTGACCAATAACCGCAGTATCAATAAGACTCATCAAAGGCCCACAAATCCAAAGTCCCGTAGCGGGTCCAGTAAACATCACAATCTCTCTCATTTGCTTCCATATGCTCTGATCTGCTAATCCATCTCCCTTAATTTCCCGCCTTAATTCCTCTTCTTCTTCGACAAAAGCTTCATTGCTTTCGTAATTCAGTTCCTGGCTACGGCTAATGCAGCTACAGCTTTGATTTCGGGGTGTAAAATTATGTGAACAAGAAAGTAATAAGGATCGATGAAAACGAAGGGTTGAGAAAATAGGTCTTTTAGGGAAAATAATCGAAGGAGAGAGTTTGAGATTAGGGTTTCGAAGAGGTGTGAAAGGAGGTTGTGTTAGTATCATCCTGGCTGGCGTATTCCTTTCGATGAGTTTTTGGCGATGAATTGTAGCAGACAAAACCTAATGAAAAAACACAGAAAGACAACGGTAATAAAATTTTTATTATAATGAATTAAATACGCCGTAAGAATTTTATATATATA
>JBBYHO010000010.1:1017466-1029071 GCA_038382025.1 Adansonia gregorii | reverse complement strand
TTATTATTATTATTATTATTATTATTATTATTATTATTATTATCTTTATGCCATATTTCCAAGAATATTTACTGATTATTCTATTTAAAACCAAATGAAGGTACTCATGCTTTTCATTATATTGGCCATTATTTTGGCTAATCGGAGTCCCAACTGGCCTTAATAACTAGTAAGTTCGATTACCCAATAATGAAATGGTTAATCTATTAATTATTAGAAAATAGTTCCCTTCACTAAACCCCCCTCCTCCATTTGTTCTCCTTGTTTTCCTTTGTGCAGGACCATGCTATCGCATTCAACCTACAATAAAGTTTTTATGATCTTCAATATTTAAAAATAAAAATAAAATGTGATAATGTTTTGAGTTTTAATCTCAAGTGAAGTTAAAATAAATTGGCTATCTATATTTGTATAAAATGCTATAAAGCTACACTTTGATTGTACGTCTGATGTTCCTAATATCCAAGCACATTACCATAAGCTGTGATGTCGTTGGATCGTACAAAAATCTTGCTCCTTGCAGCAAAAAAGGAAAAAATCAAAATCAAAAATCAATTTGAATAATCATAGAATTTAGTTTGATTTTTAATTCAGATGATAATTAAATATATTTAATTTAATTTTTAATTTATAAATTAAAAAATTGTAATTTTTTGGGAATAAGTAAATTAATTCATTAAATATGTTTAAATGAAACAGTTTTGGCGATAATAACATCCATAAAAAAAAAGTTTGAGGTTTCCTGGTTCCAGTGCACATCGGTTTGTAATCTTACCCCTTTCTTTAGGAGCAGATGCGCTGCCGTGTTTTTGCGTCGCATGGCGTGTGAGAAGAAAAATTGTAATTTTTGTCGGAACCCAAGGATACTGGATTTCAAGGTCATGGTGACACCAATATGTTACTATTTCCTTCTTAAGTATTTTTTATATATCTAGACGGTAAGACGGTCATACTGACCGAATGTGTTACGCGTGCAAAAAAAATTAAAAGCAAAACATGGTCATCACATCTGTCTTATATAACAGGTTATTATATGAGCCTTTCCTAAGTGTACATTTGTATTTACCGCAAATAGATTTAATTTTAATTTTTTTTATATATTTTAAAAAATTATAAACATGAATACCTTTTTGAAGAAATAATATAGAAGTCTGGATAACCTGGAATTAAATTGGAGTTTTTCACTCATCAATAAGGAAGTAGCAAGGAATTAGGGACATAAACTCATGTCATTAATAAAAACATATGGCACGAATAAACAAGCAAAAAAGATGCACATACAACATCCCCTTCTCAGACGCCAACAAGCATCGAATCCTAGAAAACTTCTGCAATTTTGCTTGCAAGAACGCGTTCCCTTCTTTCGATGTATCCGAAAGGGAACCAACCCGCTTTCCCCTTGCATTCTCCCTCGGCCCAGCCATTGTTCGTCACCTGGCAAGAGTTATATCGGAAGTGAATACTTATTGCAACAAAGTTCAGGAGGAAATAATAATATACGCTTGGAAATCATATACGAATATGAAACTGTTAAACCCGAGTCATTGTTAAACCTTTCGCACAACTACATAGTCACCGACTGACAAAGAAAGCTCGATGACAGATTCACCGTTATATGTATGCATAACCTGCAGTAATACATCGATTAGTCGGCCGCCATACAGATTACAGCAACTTGTTAGTCCAATGCGCCAATAGTATATAGGACCAAGTCACGAACCTCGCCTAAAAAGTAGCCCATGCTGTCTGTTGACCCATTACTTGTTTGAGAAGCATAAACTCCATTAACTTCCTCATATGATGGAGGTGGAGGCATGCTGTCCACACTCGGCACAGGAGGTGCTTCAATTCGTTGTCGTTCGGATACCAACTTTTAAAAAAACAGAGGAAATCATATGGTCGTAAGTCAGTTTCAGCAAAGGAATATTGAGAAAGGATTCGATAGCACAACTCATACCTCGCCTTCAAGCTGATCAAGTATCTGAAGGATTCGTTGATGATACGTATGTTCAGCTTCAACCTTTGGGTCCAAGATAAAATGACATAAGGATAAAATTTCAAAATAAAGTTTCTAGATGTCCAAAGTAAAATTTAGATAGATGGAAATTCGCATTACCATAGCAATAAGTCTCTGAAGTGTCAACCTCTGTTGTTGAGCTTCAACCGCGGCCATTGCCGCAGCAGCTTCTTTTCCCAATATTGCCATGTTTGACTTTAGATCTTGCAGTTTTGTCTCTGCAGATTCCAATTTCATGACACTTTCAGGATTTCCTGGTGTTTCCCTCGCTCTTGCTTGGCGTTTGGAAACTTCAATTGCCTGTCTAGGTCCAAGAGTGGATGTAAATATGCACTTGTAGTAAAATCAACCTTTCAAATTTAAGATTCGATCATCATCAAACACAAAGGGGAAGTATTAACCAATACTCCATAATACATTACAATCATATATAAAAAAAGAATATCACTCTCGACAACTCTCTAGAGAACATAAAGCATCATGTATAGATAGCAATGAAGCCCATCTTCATAACTGATTAGGGGGCTTCAAGCCTTTCACATCATGGACCTAATTGTTTGGAAATATATATGCATAAATGAGTATATATTCCTCTGAAATTAAAACAAGCAGATATCCATCCGATCAGTAAGATATTGAGAGCATATAAAACCTGTGCTTCAGCTTCTTGTCGCATCCTGTCATAACGCTGAGCAAGATGTCGTGCATCCTCTAAAGGAGCTCCCATTACCATTGCTCTTAGTGGCTCCGCAACCTAACAATCAAATCATCCAAAACATTACCCAGATGATTGTACGGCCTGTCATAATTATGGAGAAGGATAAAAAATATATCTACAAAATGGCAAAATGAATAATCCATGTCAAGGTCATCAAACGGCCTATTAACAACATACAAGTTTTCTTCAATGGATTCATGAACTTAGCAACTAACCTTCTAGGATTTTAGGTTCTAGTAATACAAATACCAAACAAACCTGTGTGCCAAGAGCCTTCAACAGATTCCCACGTTCCTTCTCCATTTGAGCACGAGCACGTCCATAACCTAATGCAGCTTTTGATAATGTATTGCCACTGGTACAAGTATTTTCAGCAACATATTTCCTACTATCCTCAGACAACTTTGTTCCTGTTGAAAAATACGTCCAGAATAGAACACCAATGTCAGCTCCATTAAATTCAAAGTGAAATTTTAAAATTAACAAATGCTTCACGAACTCGCCTATTTCAACTTGTTTGGACCCAGTGACAATATATCCTTCAACACCGCGGACAATATCCCTTTGAAAATGCTGAAATACAAAATTGACCAAGGTAAATGAAGAGAACAGACGAAACAAAAGTTGATGCAAAAAAACAACTTAGCAACCTTGCCAGCGCGCGTTGATATATAAAGCTTCTCCAGTTTCTGATGTTGCTGGAGTTCTGCCTCATCAGTAATTACATTGTCTGAACCTCCATATCCCCCAGCACCAAACTGTTTGAAGACAGCCTGAAGTAAAGTAACATGCAGCGAAAGTTAAAGAAGTTCAAAAGACCAATAACATAGTCAAGCATTTGAATTAAAACAAGCTAAACCCCCTGTAGATAGCATTCTGAAACAAATAAAACATACTAAGGAGTTTCCAATTGATTTAAACAAACAAAAATTTTTCAATATTTTACATTCATTTTCATTTTTATCATTCAATTGGAACATAATATTAAAAAAAATTATGATTCCAATTCTAACCTCCAAAATCAAATCTTCAATTTAGCAATAAAATAACATCCATTAGCTCATCATTTTCCGTTTAATATTCGCACAACAAATACTCCAACTATTTCCACATTATTTTGAATCGATTCACAAATCATAAACGTGCTACGGCACATGGAAATAGATCCTATATTTAATTAAAAATCGAACGAACAGATAATCGAAATCAAGCAGATTAACAAGAAAATCAAATCGAAGACAAACCGAAAAAAAAGAATATAAGTGAAATATAGAGAAGGATCATGGATGAAGCTGAGAAATGGAAGTTGACTTAGATCTAAAGAAAATTACGGAAAAAAACAGTGCGAGTCTGAATTAGGAGATAAAGACCTGTTGTTGGCGGGCGACTTGTTCTCGGAGCCGCGTGGCTTGTTTTCTGATTGCCTCCATTCACCGGACAAATTGGAGCTCTTTCGATGGATTCGTAAAGCTAGAAATGGAGAAATCGATAGAGACGTAGAGGATTGAAATCGTCTAATGTGCTTAATTTTGTTTTGGGGATTTTTATTTTTATTTTTTTGTTTTTCCTGCTTTTGGAAGGGTGAGGGTGGTTCAATGAAGAGCTTCCTTTGGTTTTGTGCGTTTGATTTTGAAAATATTTTGGGCAACAGAGCAAGTTGTTGTGGTGCACACGTTCCTATTTTACTCTTCCTGAGCTCTTCTTCTTGTTTTTGAATTTTCAAATATCAAACACTCGATCTCCCTATATAATTCCCTTTTTATTTATTTATTTTTTATTAGTACTGAAATTTTAATTTTAAAAAAGTAAGGGGGGCAACTGGACTTAAGAAAGTGGAATAAAAAAATTTGTGGGCTGAAGTATAATTTTGGCTAATTTGATTTAAATTATTATTTAATTTAAATAACAAAATATATAAATATTAATATAAAACTATATTCTTATTATTTTAATATATTTTAAATAATAAAATGAAGTAATCAAATTAGACCTTAAATAAGTATTTTTTATCTGAATTTGAAATATTTAACTTTATTTTAATTAGATTTTAGATTTATTTAAGGGTTAAATAATTATCTAGCTTAATTTATGTTGGGTCAAATTATCTCAATCATTATTCATCTAATAAACATAATTTTTATTTAAATTTAATTATAAAAAATATAAAAATATTAATATAAAAATAATATTTTAATATTTAATAATATTTTAAATAATAAATCAAATTTATAAGTTAAATTTAAATAAAATTTTTTTAAAAAAATTAAATCTTAATCTGATCGGGCCATGGGCCCTTGCATAAGTGCACGCAAACATAACTAATTCCAACCCGTGCAATTCTGGCTCTTGAGAATAAAAATGGACTTTAAAGAAATGTTAGTAATGATTAGTGAAACAACCTTGGATAAGCTTAAAGGACCAACTTATTTTGTTTATTTTTTGGGTCAATTATCCCTTGTGTCCAAAGCAAATGTGAGACTGGCACGGGAGCTATAATTAAAAAGGCAGCCAAACTCAATCGAGTGTCCACCTTCAAAATTGGCTTCCATATTAAGTCTTCTTGTTTAACTTCTCCATGAAAAATTGAAATGATGGAAGTTTATTCAAATAAATCCATCAAATTCTTCTATATATATATATATAATTGAGTTTGTATGAATTCAAAAATTATCATTAAAATTTAAATTAAAATCAACACTTAATTAATAGAATTGTTGATGATAAATCAAATTATTGGTTTCTTTCATTTTCCATATATAAAAAAGATTGCTATAATTAAGCAAATTCAATTATGACAAATTAGAGCAAATATAAGTAGATCCATAGATATGAGCATACTAAATAATAATTAACTAGATCCAATGCTAACATCATTATAGTCATGAAGTTTTGGCAAATTTAGGTCCACGTTTCTTCCTCAACTTATTCATTAATTTGCGCACTTTATAACACGACCAGTAGAAACAAACAGACGCAAAAAAGTCCGTCTTCAAATAATGCTGATTGCTCTGGAAGATTGCAAACAAATAAAACAAACAAGGCCTTAAATGAGACTGACAAATGACATATCCATTTCGTGCACCTTTAAGCGTAAATGGCAGTAGCGGCGCAGCAGGCAGGTATCCACTGCAAAAAAGGTCAATTTGGTGGATCATGTTGGCCTTGCCTGCAACATCCTCGTTTTATTACCCTAAAAAGCTTGTCCCAAAGAGTTCTTGGCGCCTCGAGATGCTCGGTGCTTTAGCTGAAAATGCAAAGTTTAGGGGACTAGCCCCCCAAAATATTAACCTGAGGAGGTACTCCTTCATCGTTATTAGCTGTCTACAAAGTTAATTTGTTGATGATGCAATCATTTGATGGTGTCCATGTTCTTTCAGTATCTTTGGGCTCATGAGCTCATCATCTCCACTTTCCCCCAATGTTTGCGGTGGCTATTTGTTCCTTCCGTGCGTTTTAACCGTCATGCAAGCACCATTGATCGAAATTTCCCTGCTATGATGCACCTTGGGAACAACCAAAAACGACTGTTTTGGTAATTCGTAACGTCCTTCTAAATTATCAAAAAAAAATGTGCAAGGTTTCACTGAGATGACAGGAAAAGAAAATCTAAACAAAGAAACCATTAGAAAACTGCAAGAAAAATAAGAGTAACCTATTCATAGGTTGTTGTTTTGGATATGCTTGGCTCTGATGGAATTAAAATGAATTTATAAGTATTTATTTGTTTATTTTGGATAATTGGATTCATAAGTATTTAACATCAACAAGATGCAACCATTCTACCTTTTTCTCAAACAAGCTAAGCCTCCTATGGCAAAATTCTGCTGCTACTAAGATATATTACCATGAGGGTTTGTGTTATTCATATTTAAATTTACTGTGAAACAAGCTTCAGACTATTGTGTATGGTCTATGGAGAAGATATTGCAGGCGCAGGCACTGGTGTTGATGAAAATAATGACGCGTAAGAATGTTACTTAGGTTCTTGTTCACATAGACCTTTCTGATCTACTTCATTGGGTGGGAATATGAATATTCTGAAATTCTGATATTGTATACTTCCGCAGACGTTGTGACTTGAAAACACTGAATGCCACTTTAACAAGAGGAAAAGTACTTCTTTGCTTCTAATCTCAGTCATAAGGTCAGCTGCCATTGCTTCCTTCAAACTCTGGACTCAAGTTTCAGGTAGCTGGTGTTATCTTTGCACAGTTTCCTACCAAGGATGTTTCTTGTCCATGAACTTTGCCGCCGGGCCATCTCTGCTAGCATACATGGCGGCAAGCAGGTCATTTTAACATTACACGACTTTATTTTACTCATTTTAACCAAGGATGTTGAATCCTGGGTCTTCACATTCCGTCGGAAGGCTACTATGTTGTTATTTAATGAACTAGTTTCATGTTGCGAAAAAACAGTAGCCAAGTTTAGCTTCCCGAAAACAGTTATCGGGCAACAGCTGTTAATATAAGTGAGTGCATTTTTCAGCCAGACATTCTTGCTGCTCCAGGAGCTGATATATTGGCCAGGCCTCATAGTCCCCTGTTTCTTCCTCCAACTTACTGAATTCACCTCAAAACAAACCAAATACTCTAAACTTGATTCGGAAACCTCCATGGCTTTTCTCCATATCTCTGGCATTGCTGCACTTCTCAAGGGCATCCATTGCAGGTGGAGCACCCCTGCAGCAATTAAGTCTGCACGAGTAAAGACGTGTAAGTAAGATAAATTTATGGATTTTGGTTTGCCCTGACAACCTTTAATGCAAAATTTTTTCTCTTTTTTCTTTAACCTGCGAAGCTTCTGTAAAATGATAAATATGTGGCCAAAATACTGTAGCGGAAGCAGCACCCAACAAGCTGGCTGACCCATTTGATTATGGAGGTGATCATGTTGATCCAAATAAAGCTATATGTACATGGAAATCTCTGATTATTTGTGCTTCCTCTCCGCAATGGGCTGTAACAGCACTGCCGTCAGCTTAATGATCACTCACCAAGGTTCAAACCCCATGTCTTAAATCAGACGGGTTCCCGGTAAATCTAAACTTGCTTTCCATAATAACTATAAATTATTAATCTAAACTTGTCTTAAATTTGGCTGGATAAACAATGTTTACATTGCTCGTGTTCAAGCTCCAGCCGGCACGTTTGTGAGCGTCTAGGTATCGGTTTTGTCATTCAATCCCACAGTAAAGAAGCTAATAAAGTTCAAGGCTACTTTTTGTTCTCAACTAAAAGTTCAAGGAAGATACTCATTCGGAAACCTACACTGGGAAGATGGTAATTCATGTAGTAAGGATTCCTCTGATTGTTAGATCGTCATTAACAGTTAGTAATTGTACTCATAAAGATGATCTCATATGCCATAGTTTGTTTTGGGAACTCAAATATAATATATAGACATGTTTTATCAGTTTAAGTTTTTTTTTTTTTAAGATAATTGATCATTCAATTTAAATTTGTATTATAACTCTCAAGCTTAAAATTTGGTAATTGTTTATATTTCTTCACTCGATATGTTATTATTCATTGGCTTATGCATTGTTACTTTAATCTTTTGAATTTTTTCTTTTACATCTGAATTCATATATAAATTCATTAATCATTTTTTTAAACATCAACTTAATTTTTAAAATAATTAATAATCTAATTTAAAATTTGTATCACTTAATAATAAACTTAGCATCAAATAGTTGTTCATTTGTCTGGTTGCTGGATCCATCCACAACGAACTCGATGAAAAGATTCAATGCACAAAAACACAATTATAGAAGCAATGGCCCTCTTTTTTCCCTTTCTTGTGAGGGAAAAAAAAGAAAAGAAAAAAAGAAAAGAAAATGTTTAAACTTTGGGGTCCATCGTGAATAGTGGATTAGGGTGGTTGGGCAATCGTGTTGACTTGCAGTATCTGCTCAATTTCGAATGATAAGGGAATGCGAGAGACTGTGCTTTCTATCTTGATGCATTAGCATGGTGCAAACTGCAAAAGCCAGCTATTGACGGTGCAGTACGTGATGATATAGAAGCCAATTAAGAGTTTAAAAAAAAAAAACGGAGACTAGCTTTTCTTAAAGAAGAAACTGAAAGGCTTATATATTGTTTAAAATTAAATTTAAAACCTTTGAACTTTGGCTGAATTAATCATCTTCTTATCTTCGATATTTGCAATTTTTTTTATTATTTTAAAATTTTAATTTTTTATATAAAAATAAAATTTAAAAGATTCAAATCCAGTCTATCATTCTTATTAACACTTAATTCGTTTTATTTAGTATAAAAAAGATAAAAATGAACAAATAATTTTATAAAATAATTTCTTAAAAATTATATTTGATATATTAATAATATATAAATATATACGTGATCATATAACTTGTTATATGCTTTTATAAATAAATACATATACTTCTATTTCAACGAGCTGAGTAAGGCATCTTCCAAAAAATTAAGTAGAGTCAGTACTCACTCGCTGAACTGATCAGTTAAGTTTGAATTGTGGATCATCTAATAAGAACTTTTACAAAATGACAGGATCAAAATTAGGTAAACAACCATGCTGCTTCTGTTTTTTTCTTCTTTTCTTTTAAATGTTGGCTTTAACAACAATGGCTTGATGCAGTTGATGTCTTTCATCATGCTTCCAAATGGAGCTTTTGAGTGTGTCAAAATCAAATCGTTCTCTTGCATAAGTTTTAATTTAATATGCCATCAACTCTTAATATAAATCAATATTTTATATAAAATAAAACTTATTTAAATAAAAATTTACTTAAAAAAATAATTCAAAAGCTTTTTTCTAGTAACCATGATGTAGGTATTATCAACGTAATCTCAATTTTGCTTTGAGTTAAAGACAAAAGAATTGGCGGCCCATGTATTTGATTTCATCCAATTAAATAGTAATTGTTAGGTTAATTCCGCATCTGCAACCTTTATATGTATATATAGATATTCGTTGTGCTTGATCTTATCATCCTGCATAGTTAGCTATATTCCACTACTTCGGAATTTTAGATCATAGTAATCATCCTTTCTAGGTTTTTATCGTTATTTTTTTTGTGGTAAAGAGAAAAAAAAATCAATAATATTAATAAACTGTTAAACTTTTATTTTAATAATGAAACATCAAATCAAATTTTTTTAAAAAATTAAATCTTAATGTTCTTATTTCTCTTAAAAAATTTGAAGTGAGATTTAAACGAACTAAGTTCCAAAAAGGTTTTTTTTTTACGGATAAAGTGATTAATTTTTTAAAAAAATCGAAATATATTTAGATAAATTTAAAATAAATTAGTGAATAAATGAATGGTGATAGAAGTTAAACTCGAAACCTCATAGCACCTTCTTTGTCATTAAAACAAAATCTTTTGACCAAAAAAAAAATTAACATTTGAGCTTTGACTTGGTTATTATATAGATATTATTATTATATAGAAACGAACAAACACTGTAGTTTTTGTGAGACAGCTGCACGCATAACGGCGTGTTTCCTTTTTTACCCTCACTAATCATAATGGATGTACAACACATGTTTCCATTATTAGGTAACATTATTTTTCTATTCGAATTTAATTTGATTGGTATTTAAAAAATATGATATTTAAAAATTTATCAATTTTATTAATATTTTATTTTAAATATTTTTTATATTTTAAAAATATGTGTAACGTTTGTTTATCAAATTTTTAAAAGGAGTCGACTATGATAATTTTGAAATTCATTATAGATATTTTATTAAATTCACATTAAATTTTATAACAAATAAGAGTGCATTTCATTGAAGACATTCTTATACGAGACGATTTAAGAAAATAGATAAAATTCAAACCATATTTGATTTTTTAGAGTTAAAAAAAAAGAGTAATAACCTTTAATCCGTATTTGAGTTGTTATTTGTTAACAACAACTGATAATATCTCAATAAATTTATATATTTTCTTCCTCTTCTTAATAATAATAATAATAATATATAAAATCAAGTATTTGTATTTATTTATTAAAAAATAATTTTATTTTTTAAAATATCATCAGGCTGGTTTTTTAGTCCACGTTGCAACACGCATTGCATGCGTGAACTTTTTACACGCAATTTCGTCACTAAATCAAAGAACCCACAGCTCTAGGAGTACGTGAGCGACACTCGACTCTTGCACCGTCTGATATACAATCTGAAACTCTCTATTCCGTTGGATTATGCAAGCTTTATTTCTGGCTCTCGCTAATTAAAAATAAAAAAGAACGAGCGGGAATTGTTATGCAAAATCCACCGAAAAGAAGCCGAGATTAACGCTGCAAAGCAATCAATATCAATGTTGTAAATAATCTCAAAATCGGGTGTCAATTTTGGAAAAAAAGAAAAAAGAAAGGGCAAGACGAAAAATGAAAAACGATGGCGGTTTCGTGGATGGTTCATTGCGTTTTATAAGTTTTCGAACTTACCTAAGCGCCAAAAGCCGCCTGCCACCGTCTCCGCTCACAAACCAATCATCAATCCTTATTTCCCCTCGTTAACGAGATATTAACCGGCTTTGGGTCTGAGTCTAACAATTGCAACTCCAAAAGAACAGTTAGTGAAATTGGAAATGACTTTCTTCGTTTTTGCATTAGTGGAGGGGACCAATCATTAAAGATTTAATGAGTACTTAATTATGTTATATAATTAAAATTTTTAAAAAATAATAATTGTTTATTATTTACGTATAATAATTAACTCATACTAGTTTATTCTTAACATTTGTTAATTATTTTCATAATAAATAGTTGACTGTGAAAACAAATTAATTTTATGACATGATTTGAATGAAAACTTAGATGGAATAATAGTCTGATACAATCTTTTCTCTATTAAAATTAGAATGTTGTCTCATG
>JBBYHO010000010.1:997250-1007691 GCA_038382025.1 Adansonia gregorii | reverse complement strand
TTTAAACAAGTAACGATTTGCATTCCGGTTCCTATTCCTTGTACCAGATTGATCTGCTTTTGAGGAAACACTGCCAGAATAGGCATTCATGTAGCATCATACAAAATATAGCATCACAAAAAATGCCTGTAGCATCAAACAAATCAATAGACAAATAGACTAGACTATACTTTTGCAGGAAAAAAATTCACAATCCCCAAACAATCCAAATAGAAAAAAACAATAAAACTAATTTGTTGACAAAACCCACAATATCCAAGAATGGATTAGAAGGAAGAAATAAAAGGGGAAAAGGAAATACCTCGAGACCGACACAGAATGGTAATTCAGCAGGTTTATCGGACTGAGTATCAGTTGAAGAATCTTTGTTATCCAAGTAAACGGAGTACCCAACACAAGCATACTTGAAATCTGTAAGAGTACGGCCTTCCTTGGAAGCTTCCAACTCAGACTCCCCAATTATGTACCTAGGTACTATCATAATATTCGTTCAGTTCACAACCTTTTTTCCCAACTTTTAACAAATAAATCCAATAGGAATTAAAGCAATCAAATGTAAAATAAGATTATGTACCTAGGTACTATCATCGATTCATTCAGTTCATACCCTTTTTTCCCCGACTTTTAACAAATAAATTCAATAGAATCAAGGCAATCAAAGAAAACATAAGAAACCCAGAATCATAAGAATAAAACATATATATATAAAAAGTGAGATTAGGAGAGAGACCTTGCTGGAGAGTTCTAGGGATGCCAACGCAGGTAGGGTTTTGCGATTTGGATTTAAGAGCCGAAGAGTAATAAAGGCATCCCTTGCATGACTTCCCTCTAGATCCTTGGCTTTGCTTTTGATTGACAGGGTTGGAATTAGGGTTTTGAGTTTGGGTTTCAGTGTTTGCCTCTTCTTTGCTCATCTTTCTACCCTTAGAATTGATTACTCTCTGCAAATGCAATGGCCACCGCAATGCGCGGGGTTTTAAGGGGAGAAGATTGTCTCCTGATTTTGGTAATTCTCCTTATTGATGCACTACCCCTTTTTTTTCTTTTTGTTCGACTTGTTAAGAAATGGCTTGTGCGGATATTTACGAGTGCATGTTAGCCTTCAGTTTTGCAATTTCGATACGACGACTAAACTTATTTCTATTTCGTCCTCGTGAATTCGTTTATTCGATTTTAGAATTTGCAAATTTTTTTTTTTTTAAATTTAGGTGATATATGCAAATAAAACTATACTTAATACATTATTTCTTTTAAAAATTTGTAAAAATAATAGATTAAATTCAAAAAAAAATCCTAAGACCAAAAATAAAACGATTAAACATACTTTAAAAAATAATAATTTAAAATATAAAAAATATTATAAATATTAAAATTTAATCTATATATATTAGATGTTGTAGTCTTATAGATGATTATATAACTAACTATCAATGTACGATCATTTGGCTCAATTAGTTGATATATATTTTTTATACAAGACGAGTAAAGTTTGAATTTAATTTTCCTCAAATCTTAAATTTGGTAAAAATGCTGCCGGACTTCAACTTTTGTTTTCCTTTTAAGACAGCAAAATTGGAGCCCTATTAAATTCTAACCAGCTTTTGTGACATGTAATTACGTGTGAAATTTTTTTTTAAATTAAAAAAATATATAATTATGAATAATTACACATTAATGATATAATTATATTTTCTTAATGTTATAATCCATATTATTTACTATCAGTAAGTTATTATTTTAGTATCGATTCAATGCCCAACTATCATAATATTGACGAAAGCAATTTCCTATTCATTCAAAGAAAAAGGAATATATTTATTGAACAAAAACTTCTCCTGGAGAAGAAAAAGGAATGGGTGGCTTTAAAAGGATTGAAAAAAAATATATATATAGTTTTCTATTTATGTGAGTGATTTAAGGGTGAGTGAAAGGAGTAAATAGTTTTTAAAAATTTAAAAACTAGTTTATTTTTTAATTACACGAGTGATTTAAAGATGAGTAAATTTTATTTTATTTAAAAAGCATTAAAATTAAAAATTATTAAATTATATTTCTAACACCCTTTCATTGAAAGAGTTAGGCTGACATTCCATAGGAAGAAGTAGAAAAGGGGAGATGAACTACAAAAGAAAGCGTTAATGTAAATAAAAGGAAACATAATGACAGGAAATTTTCAACTGGAATTTTAGTATACAGACATACCTACTCTATTCTGCTCCACGCTCGCCAAAAATTTTGAAATGTGCACATAATGACACAAAGCCCCTTTCTTGCAGGACCCATTTTCTTGGACTTCGCAGACTCTCTCTGTGCCTTTAAAGGGCCACCTAGAAGAATCACCTCCCCTGTCGACGGATGATTGCCTACCCCAAAGTTTGGCCCCCACTGAAGCCAGATTGCTCAAGGTCGATGACCTGATTGTTTGGGTGTGAACCGTGCGGGCTTTATCGTTAACTGTTTTTTCCTTTTCTTTTCTCGGCTTTCTTGTTAAACCCAGCATTGCAGTATGCATTGCACTATCTACTTTAATTCTCAATTCGATAATTCCCCTTCTGTTACTGATATTATCAATCTACTGAAAATGGAAAATAATCAGATCGAGGAATCAAAAAGCAGGTTTAGATAGTAAAAAATCTTTTATTACAAGCCAAAGCACGATTGATACCCAATAATGAGGTTCTAATGAAAATAACAATAAGAATATATGCTTATGCTTCATATAAACTCCGACAATTACTACAGTAAAATCCAAATCACAGTCTAAAATCTAGCGTACCAAACCTTCAACAATAAGCGAAGCATAATACTAATTAGTATCAATTAAGATTTGCACTGACATAAGTGGCTGCATCATCAGATTCACTAGTATCTCCGAGGATAACGGTCCAAATACCTCCCAGAAGGACACTCATATGCCATGTGTCCTCTTCCACCACAGTTGTGACAGATCATCAAAGGCCCCATGCATTCCCGGCTCATATGACCAAGCTGATGGCAATTTCGGCAAACTATGTCTCGATGATAATCTCGGTATCCACCACTACGACCACCACCACCACCACCACCTCGATCTCCTATCATGTTGGCTTTTGGGCAATGCCTAGCCACATGTCCAGCTATATTGCACAAGTTGCAGATGGGATCATTTGTACAATCACGTGCCAAGTGACCTGGCCTCCTACAGTTGTTGCATGCCTTGTCATTTGTACAGTCAGCTGCAATATGACCAGACTTATAGCAGTTATTGCATAACCTCACATCCCCAGGTGGCATCGGGGGCGCCGTGCAGTCTCTGGCCCGATGCCCAGCCTTCCCACAGGTGTGGCAAATTCCCTCATTCGGACAGTTGCTAGCCGTGTGGCCAGGTTCACGGCAATTCCAGCATAGAGACTTTGTCGTGCATTCTGAAGCAATGTGCCTGTTCAAATAGTTCCTGCACCGTTAGAACAGCTCCAAAATTGCAAGACCCTGAATATAAAAGCAGCATAGCTGGTCCAACAGCTCCATCACAAAGACACTACAAGATAACTTGTAAAACAAGAGATGACAGAGAATTAATATATAGCATCTAAATATCCCCAATCAGAACTAGTTTATTTGCTTCAAGTGCTCCTGACTCAACAGATCTATCAGATTCAGCTTCAATTACAGGAAGAGATGAAGGTTCCTTACCCAGGGAGATTGCAGTTGTGACAAATTGCAACATTAGGGCACTCTCTAGCGTAGTGACCTGGTCGTTTGCAGTTCTTGCACAGATTGTTTTGGCTGGAAAGAAAATTGAAGCAGAGTTAATATTCAAAAAATTGTTAGATCACTATTCCTCAAGAGTGTGTCTGGACGGGGTATTTGGCTGAACAATTTCATTTCAATAGTAGTACTCAAAAGTCCAAAAAAGAATTATTTGTTTGGGTAAAAGTAAGGAAGGGATTTCCAAAGAGGATTGAGCACCTCAAATTTCCTATTTCCTATTGAAATTCCACTCCAAAAAGGAGGTTTTTTTTTTTTTTTTCAAAATGCCTCCAAATCTCCTCACTTTACCTCACACGATCCACCACTAATAAATATAAAACTCAAGATACATAATATCATTTTGTTTAACTCTAATATATATATTCTTATTTAATATGATTATAATATCTATTTATTTTTACCAATTTAATGATACCCATGTTGCTGAATTTTTTTTATACATATATTATTTTTTTTTTTCTTTTTAATATCACATTACTTTTGTTTTATAATTATTTTTTTTAACTCATGAAATTCCACTAGCTTAAATTTCTTTCTAAGAAATATTTATCTAACCAAAACAATTAAAAATGCTACCATTTTGAAATGATTCATTTTAAAATGCTTTCATTGAAAAGTACTTCAAAATTTTAACATTCCCCATCCAAACGTACTCCAAGAAAATTCAAGCAGACATAAAAGAACAAAACTATATGCATAGAAAAAAGGAAAGGAAAAATGGGCAGACTAATAAGGGGGAAAATTATGAGTTATATCCATCCAGAAGCAAGGTTATTACTGAAGTTTCGAACACGTTCCAGCAAAGAGCAATAAAACAACACATGGGATTTACTTTTTTCTGTCCACTACACCACGAAGGAAATAATTCCACAACAACCTAACTTCAACCTAAACATGCTGAAAACTACTGACATAAAAGACTATACGCATTACATGATAACAGCTACATATCTGTGCAATAATTTTGTTGTAAAAAGTCTAGTGCAACGAAATATAGAGCCAAGGAGTTTAAAATATCTTGTTAATCATCACAATAATCACGTTATAGTTTCCTTTTCAGTGTGAAACTGAGGGACAAATGATCCAGGCCCGAAATGTTAGAGCCAAGGAGTTTAAAATATCTTGTTAATCATCACAATAATCACGTTATAGTTTCCTTTTCAGTGTGAAACTGAGGGACAAATGATCCAGGCCCGAAATGTTTTAACTCAACCACCATGACTTAAAAAACTTGATAAACATGGGTTCTTTTATTTGTGAAACCAACCAAGTGAATTCCCAGAAAAATAGCTCAGATAGAAAACAACATGTAGATACTTTTCTATGCTGAGTTATCACATTCAATATTCTTTATAGATTTAAATTATAATATAGGGAGAAAAGAAAACTTTCTGAGAACTAGACATTAACACATTTTTCATCCGGTTGCTTAACTAGCTGAAGAAAGCCAATTAACTAAATGATTGAAAATTAGAAAACCTGAAACCCCGACGAGACTCCCTCCTGTAGGGTGCATTACGGTAAGAAAAGCGATCAGACCGGATCTTACGACCCATGGGGCTCCGACTCCTGCTCCTGCTTCGGCTCCTGCTGTCTGAACTCATGTTCAAACTTTCGTTTATCAACACCTACCACCACCGATCAGAAAAAACACCACCTCAACCAACACAAAAAAATGCTGCTGCCTCCTCCCTGTCCACAGCACAACCACACACCTATCATCATCCATGAGCCATATCAAACCTCTCACTATTCCCTCCAAAGAGTAAACACACACAAGCAATCCATCTTGTATTAATCACAAACAACGCAATTCAGCACCAAGCATTTGATGACCCCACACCTCAACCAAATACCTCGTTAAAAGTTCAACCGTCTCTAGCAAATAGTCATCACCCCAGCATATATCAGGCCCAGAAACCAGTGAACAGATACATAAACTCCAATTCACATCCATCCATCCATTCTAGACAGAAAAAGTTCCTTGGCCAGTCTCCAAGAGATGATTAAATGAGAAAGGAGCAACATTGTTAAACATGAAAAAAGGGAATGGCTGATTGAAGAGGAGCTTTTCTTTCCATAAGGAAAACTGTAGTGGTCCAAAGAGAAAATAAAGGAGAACGAAGAGAAACACATAAGATGGCAAAATAGACACTGGAAACATGCTTCTAAATTTCTCTCGGAAACTTTCAAATTCAATTTTGGCAGTATGATTTAAAAGGGATACAACAGTTAAGAATGTGAAAAGAGAGGATTATCATGAGCCTTGAGGTGGTTGGAATAAAAAAATACTATATTAGTTTGCATAGGAAGATATCTATCTATCTTACCAGAAATATACATGCACACATATAAACACACACACAAGTATATAAAGTAATGTACAAAGACGACTGCCAAGATGCTCTCAAAGGATTCATGATTTTTTATTCTGTATGAATATCAGGTTACAAACTATTAAAATCCATTTCCAAGTTTAATAACATATTAATCTACACTGCACTGCCTCCTCATTTCCCTCATCCTCTGAAATTAGTTCTCACCTGGACTCCTTTTTCTTCCCCAAAAGGACTCCAAACCAAGCAACTGCCGTCTTCTTGGTACAATATGAGAACTTTAAACTCTATCTTTTTTGTTTTTCAAGAAAGCTGGAAGCAGTTATGACACAATCTTAACACCAACCATTTTAAATAGATTCAGTGCCTTAGCCAAATCTTATATTTTGTACGTTGTACTCAATCCCATACAACAATACCACTGGCCTCCAATTTCCCCTCATTCATCCCCATTAGTAAAAAAAATATAATTCAGTCATATGTGTCATCAACTGAGTTAAAAGATTTAATCACACTTCAAACCTTAAAAAAGAAAAAGCCAACCGACCCTTTAAAAATATGAAAAACCAACCAAAAGAAACAACAAATGCAAGTCCAATGACAAATTTATGGAAACAATATTTAAAGTTTAACCTGCTGCTAAATCAATAAGAGTGATACAAGGGGCCTGGCATTTCTTTTCTCCCCTCTTTCATAAGTTTGCTCTCTAATTTTTCTTGTCCTCTTTAATTCCATGTTGTTCGAATTTGCATGAAGATGTAAACAACAGGAACCCATTAACGCAGAAATAAGAAAACTCAACCCTCAAAAAGCAATGATTCAATACAAAAACTGAAGATATAGCTTAATTTCAAATTTCAACCGCAAACGAACGAAGAAACCCGTAATCACCAGATTTAAAACCCAAATGAATCGAAATTAAAGAGAGAAAGACGAGAAATACCCTAACCCTAACAAAAGGAACAAAAGCTAAAACTCAAATAGAAAAATCTAAGCAGTAAATAATAAGAAAAAAAGAATACAAACCTAACGATACTGACCTCAGTTTAACCGTTGCGTAAGTTTATGGCCTATAAGAAAGATTGTTTTATGGCGTGAGAGTGAGTAGGATTTGGGGGAGGAAAGCACAGCCGCTAATATTCGTGCTTTTTATGAAGCGAATCCTAAAGTCGGGATCCGGCTAGAGACAGTTTCTAAGTGGGCGCGTTATTGGTCCGACAACCTTCGTCGGCTTCGAGATAGGCCAGTTATGATTGGGCCGATGAGTTTAAAAACTGATGTCTGTGTGTTCAGCCTCCTGACCCAAAACTTTATATCTTTAGATCAGCCTTTTCTTGGCCATTTAAAAAAAAAGGTTTACTTAGAGAATTTGGTATGAATCCTCCTTGGCAGCCGCGCTTGATTTTTAATCCTTTGACTCAGATAAGTATCGGGCTTTTTCAACCTGCTTGGGATGTTCAAGAGTTGATACCATCGTCCTAGATGATCAATCAATGATTGGGATCTTTGTTTTAATCTTAATCCTCATGGTTTTTCAACATGTTATATATGCAATATAAATTCAAAAAAATGCATTAACCAAACTTATCTCCAACTACAACTTTTTGGTTATCATTCACATTGTATTCAACTTTCGAGTTGGCCACCTTTGTTAGGTCATCTATCCTCTCTTTTCTTTTTTTCTTTTGCAGTGCAAGCTGTTGTATTACTTCTTACTTCTTTGAGTCTTTATTTTCTTTCTTTCTTTCTTTCTCTTTTTTCTTTTTTTCACTTTGCAGTTGCAGCCTTAATTAAAACTTTGTTGGCAATGAAGCTATCAAAGAAGTGGAAAATCTATAATGTTACATGTACATTTTTTTTTCTTTCTAAAAACTTGCACTGATCCTCCCACATGTCGGACCCATTAAATAATTCGTACGCGTGCAACGTTATAATTATATCACATCCAAAAGAAATGCTCTTCAACTTCATTGCCCACTTTTTATTTAATTTTTGTTATTTATTGAACATTTGCTTTGCTATACCTCCAATTATTCATTTGTTCGTGATTGAGTAATTTATTCAATTCAATTTATATTAGATTAAATTTTAAGTAAAAATTTTAATAATTTAAGTTGATCGATCTAAGTTGATTCAAATTATTATTTATATAATAAAAAATTATCTAAATTTAATTATAAATATTAATAAAATAACACTTATAAAATTAGTACGAATGATTAAATAGATTTTTCAAATTGATTTAACCTAAACTTACTTAAAAAAATAAAAATATTTTAAAATGTAGTCTAACCGGACTTATGATCGGCTCTAGCAAACACATGTCGTCCCATATAATAAACTTGTTTTTCCAGCATTTCGCACGGGGTCCTTACGCCAGCATCATTCACTCCGCACCGTGGAGGCTGCTTGTGATTGACCAACAAACCTGCAATAGTAATTCAACAAACTTATTGTTACAATTTACTTGCAAAGAATTGGTCTTTGGCTAAAAGTTTCAATCCACTCCAAAGAAATAAATTAAAAATTAAAAAACAATTGGAATCCTAATTTCTACAGGCCTGACTTATTCAAGCACTGGTTTTGTTCTTTTATTTATTTATTTATTTCTATAAAAGACAATCCAGAGGAGTTGTATGCAACGCGGAAACAAGAATCATTATCATTAATCATTTTAATAAGATTAAAATATTATAAAAAACACTTAAATTATTTATTTTTAATTTTTTTTAATATTTAAATAGGTCCTTTCGTAGAATCGTGAGACCAGCCATTTCTCCATCACCTCAAGTTGGCAATCTAACCGACAAATCTCTGCAGGCTAACTTGTTCACGTTTTATTTTTATGCCTCTGTCTTCTTATATAATTGCTTGCTACATTTTTACAACCTTATTACGTGGGTTAAGAAAAAAAATATATAGTTTTTTTTTTAATTTGTTTTTTTTATTGTTGTAAATTTATTTTGGTTTTTTCATTAAATTTTTAATTATACTAAGTGATCCGTACGGTTAATCATAGCATTCAAGCACTTTAATAATTCGTCCTTTTTCGAAAAAAAATAATTTTCAATTGTTTCCTTCGATTTTTTTCTTATATTTTTTTTTTGTAAAAAATAAATTTTATAAAATAATTTTTTAAAGAAATTAATAATGTTAATGTTTGAATGATTTTATATAAAATATTGTTCGTTTTGTATAGCTTTAAAAAAAAAACAACATTGACGCAAAAATTATTGATCTTTTTTTAGCTACTTTAACTTATATTCTTACGGATCGGACATTCTTTTTTCCTTTGCTTCATCCTCTTTTGAATAAAGATCGATATCGATTACTTTTGTTTTTTAAAAATTTAAGAATATATTCATATTTTATGCTTTTTAGTAACTTAAAAAATGTAAAAAGCCGATGAGATTTTGCCTTAATCGCAAAGAGAAGGTTTTAAGATTTTGAGATCTTTGATTCAAATATCATCATACGTGAAATTGGTCTAAATTTTATGTTGAGTCTATATAATTATATTCTAGTTGATTTTTTTATTCAATTATCATTGATTAGTTTGATTGATGATCAGTTACATATGAATGAATGATTGTCATATATTTCAAAAAAAATTAAAAAAATAATTTTTTTGTTGATTGGATTTTTCATTGATCAAAATAATTTTCACAAAATAATACTAAACAAAATCTTAAAATCATCTTAAGGTTGCAATATTTGCTTATTGCCATTTTGTTATGGCTTTATTATTGTGAATGTCTATTCAACTTTAAATTAAGTAATAAAATGTATCCTCATTGCTTTCATAATTCCATTTTCCATTCTTAAAATAATAAAAAAATGTTTAAACTAAGAATTTACATGCAAGAGTCACTTTTTTCCTATGTGATAATGATAATTGAATTAGTTGTTTAGGGGTTTATCATGTGAAACATGACTTTCTTTTTTAACAAAAGATCTTAATAATTGTTAATGAAAGTAAAAATTACGTATATAGATGCAATCTAAAATGTGATAATAATGATAATCTTAATAATTATCGATCATGTGTTTAATTGATGGTAATGATAATCTTAATAATTAAAAATTATTTTATTTTAATATTATATGATATAATCTCTTATATTTTTGAAAATGTATAACCTTGACATGTTTCAATAATTTATAACATTGTTGAATGAATATTGTAATTTAAATTAAAAACAAAAGTACATTTTTATACAAAAAAGTTTTAAAACTTCACGAATGTAATTAAAAAATTATCATATATTTATTTATTTTTGTAATTAATATTTTATATGTCATATTGCTAATTCGCTCGTAGAGTTTAAAATTTTCAATAATAAATAAAGTCATTG
>JBBYHO010000010.1:974155-988811 GCA_038382025.1 Adansonia gregorii | reverse complement strand
AGCAAGCTGATGCGTAAAAGGTTTTCTGAAGAAGAGAGACAGAAACTGTATCAGAAATGGGGCATCGAGTTGAACTCGAAGCAGAGAAGGCTGCAACTGGTGAATCAGTTGTGGAGCAATGACAAGGATATGAATCATGTCACAGAGAGTGCCACCGTCGTCGCGAAGCTGATCAGGTTTGTAGAGCAGGGACGGGCCCTTAAGGAGATGTTCGGGCTGAGCTTTACTCCTACACGGCCTAGGCGCAGATCCTATGGCTGGAAAAACAGCTTGGCGTCCTTTTTATGAGCTTGTTTTATGGCCCCATATTAGCCATCCGTTTACAGCTATAGAAAGGGAATTTCTTGAAAATTATATGCCGCGTAGCATTCCTTGTGTGATTGAAATTGTTAACCCATTGTGATGACCATCAGATAGAGTGGTGTATAAATGTAAATCTGAAGCGAAAAAACTGGCTTTGACGAAATTGCGGTCGGCCATTCGGGTTTCAGGTGTATCTCTCTATTAATATTAAGGTGACATGGATTTGGAAATGTGGCTTATTCTGGTTTGCTATTGCTGTTTTACCATTGCCATTGAACTTAATGTAATTTTTTTTAATCTATAGAATTCTACTGTCACTCGTGTTTGATTTCTGTAAAATGTGTCACGTTTTATGTTAATCAATTTCACCAAGTTTTATTTTTGGTTTTGTAGCATACAATACGTGGAGTGAGTAACCAAAAAAAAAAAATTGATCAGTGTTTGAATGTGCACATAAAAATATATGCATATTATTAAAAAGGAGAAACAAAATGTTAAAATTTAAACAAAAAAATTGACTAATAAGAAAAATCGATTGACATATTCCTCACTTTATTTAATAAATTAATCTAAAATCTTTCAAAAAAATAGTAAATTATCAATTAAATGGTAAATTCCTTACTTTAAACGTTAAAAGAGAACGCTCGAATATTTGGTTTGGTTGATTGAGACATGCCTCAGATGAGCAGAGTTTGAAATCTCAATTCGATAGAAGGGGTAAAAAAAAAAGGTTAAACGCTGCGTTGAAAGGCGACATCCATTGGTCCGTATCTACAGATATAGATCATCAGCACTTCCGAAACCAAGTGGGAAAAGGGAGAGAGAAGAATCACGATAGTCCAGCGAAAGCAAAAGCAACCGAGATGAGCGGAGCCTCGACGGCGGCGTATTTAGCTCGAAGAGCAGCGCAAAAGGAGAGGGTTCGGATCCTCTACCGCCGTGCCCTCAAAGACACCCTCAACTGGGCCGTCCATCGGCACCTCTTCTACCAAGATGTAATTCCTCAATTCTCAATCCCCCTAAATCTTATCTCCTCACACTCTTATTTTCTCTTTCTCTTTTTCATTCAATTGAATCTTTAATTTATTGTACTTTATTTATATTTGTAGGCCTCTGACCTTCGCGAGAAATTCGAAGCCAACAAGCACGTGGTTCGTCTTCCCCATTTCCCATCTTCACATCATCTTGATTTTTTATAAATAATAGTTATTAATAAACTTGAACGAATATTTGTTGAATCTTAAAATTTTATTGTGCATTCTTTTTTTTGGTAGTTATATTTTTTGTTTATGTGATGATAATTTGAGCTCATTGACCTTCTGCATTGAACTTATTAAGGACTCATGTAAATGGTGATTATAGTAGTCAAATGTTTTAAATGTCTTTTTGTGATTTAACTTCGTGGCTACTTCGGTTTGCATTGTGCATCTTTGATAATGTTGCATTGTACAATTTGTTGGGTTTTTGCAGGAAGATCTCGACACAATTGACAAACTGATAGACGCAGGTGAAGCAGCTTATAATAAGTGGCGGCATCCTGATCCTTATATTGGTAAGTACTGTAATAGTTCGTTGGTAAATTTATTAAGAGAGTTTTGTTTTGAATTAATGGGATATGAAAAACTGTTTTTCTACTGATGCGAAAGGGGAGAGTCATATGGATTGGATTTTGAATTTTATGCCATTGCAATAATTCTTATATGGAAGGAATTTGTAAATGCATTTTTGGATTCGTACGTTCTTTTGAACTTTCTTTTCAAACAATTGAGAGGAGAATAGCTCAATTTTGAAAATGAAATGAAATGTTGCCGATAACTAACAAGTTATTAGTAAGGATTTCAATTTATCTTCAGATGATAGTTTAATGATACCAGTGAACTTTCATTGATTGTGAGAAACAAGACAAATGAGGGCCAAGGCTTTCAGATGCAGGTGAAGAGAATTGCTACCTTTCAGTGCTTGGTGGCATCTCTTTTCGACTTACATTCTTGTGTTTGGTCCACCAATAATTCGTTATTGCTGATTGGCTTTTGCCCTTGTTATGACATGTGACTGATTGACTGTGAATATAGGTAGTTTTCTTGTGAAGTGCTTATATTCCTGTGTTAAACCTATTATGCTGTTTGAAGCTCACGTATTAAGTTCATTTGCAGTTCCTTGGGCTCCTGGTGGTTCCAAGTTTACTCGAAACCCTGTCCCGCCTTCTGGGGTAATTGTTATGATTCATCTCTTGCTAGGCAGTGTTTTCTTTCTCACTTTTCTTGCTGTTCTGCCCATTGCCTCTTTCTATAGTTATTCACTATTCACAGTGATTGTCAACCCATTTTACAATTTATACTGCAGATTAGAAGTGACAAGAGCCTTATTGCTAGTCTTGTTTTACTACTTGGTAGCAGATAGTTTGGTTCTTTCTTCCCACTATTTTTACAATTATTTTTTCATTTAAGTAGGTTTTATCATTTATCTCGATCAAGTATCAAAATTTGTTCTATATTGCTGGAGAAAGGTGGGATTAAGAGAGTTGTAAAGTCATCTTGTCTCAAAATGGGCTTACAACCTCCTGATATATGCGGTGGTGTGTTGTTTTAAGTTGTTGCTTGCCTGGATATTTTGGGTGCTGTCAGCTATTATTACTAAATTTCTGATTGGCTTTATTGTTCTTATATCCGGTTCTGGTTGTTTGTTCTCGATGCAGATTGAGATTGTGTATGACTATGGTCGAGAAGACAATGAGTAAAACATGCTTCTTTGCTATATACCAAGAAATAAAGGTTAGCCATATACTTATACCATTTAGATTTACATCATACATTGTATAATTTCCTTAATAAGGTTTTGGTTTGTCTCAAAAATAACTGGCTACCTGTTGGCAGCTTCTCTTAAAAGTTTAGTTGCAAAATTGGATTCATATTAAAAATACATTTTTATGTTAAGAAAGGAGCTTCTCCACCTTTATAGCAGGGTGTAAGTTTGATATTTGAAACCAAGTTCGAAAAATAAAATTGCATGGCTACAGAGATTTGTGTGTTGGAAGTAGTAAAAATTATTCTTGATTTGAATTCTAGAGGATTTTTGTGATATATTTTCCTGAAATTATTTTAGTTTATTTGCAAATCTTTCACTGAATTGAATTTATTAAATGTTTATCTCTTCCAAATTTGAATGATATTTGCAATTCAAATCCTCCAAAAGGTATCCTATTTGATGGGAAAATCCCATGCAGAATCACATAGTGATCGAAAGAAGTCTCTCTTCCCTGCTCTCCCTATTTGAGTTGTTTCTTTAATGTTGAATATTTAATTTTCGGTTAATGCAGGTCGTTCTAGATGAGGGATCTAGCGCAGTAACTTCTTGCATTCCCTTCCAAGTGACATGAGATAAGGCTTTAACATTCATGTTGATGATCTCCTTTGTACTTTCTGCTGTGTGTCTGGTTTTGCGTTTGGTCGGATTGAAGTTACAAAAATGCTTTGTTGACATGGCATAGAAGTTCAACGATCATGAATCTTTGTTGTTAACGTACTATTTTTTTCCCTAAATTTTATATGCATCTTGGCAATTAGGCCGTTAGAGACGTTTGGATCAAAGGTGCCCTTTGGATTCAGAAAGTTGCTCTTTTATCCAGTGAAAAACAAGTAACATTTTATAATAATAATCCATGTAGATTTTATCCAATATTCGGAAATCACATCCGATCGAAAAATCTGGATATGAGATTTATCTTCCGTCGTGGTCAATTATTTGAATCTGCAATGACTAATCGCTTGAAATGTTCGAATTCGAGGGACAAGTGCATCACTCTCATAACATCCTTCTTTTTAGCAGAAGAAAAAAAATTTAAATATAATATGAATTTACGAATGTTTTAAGATTAATATGATGAAGAGGAAAGATTCATTTATATTATTGTAGAACTTTTTAGTATTATATATATATTTTTGCTGTTGCTTAACGTTTATTTAACGGTTGAATAAAATTTAAAAATAAGTACAATATTAACAATGGATTGATTTTGTAATTAGTTATTAGATAAATACTGATGAATTGTTTTAAAAAAAATGTAAAATTGAAAAGTTGTACGTTAATTTAAGTAGATTCTTCTTCTATAATAAAAACTAATAACATATTGAATTTTGTATAAATATATTTTAAATTTAACGTCATCTTTGGTTCCACACGGTCCTTAGATTTTTTTTTTTTTTTTAAGCTTCTTGTCACGTTGCCGCACAGGATCGATACACCCCGTCGCTATCCCACTCTGGCAAAGCAGATGTTAAAAGATGCCGATGCGTCTTCGACATCATCACTCTCCTTGCTACCGCGATCGCCATTTCCTTGCTATCGACGGAGGCCGAAGATAAAATGAGCGTAGAATCATTTATTTGTTAATTGGGCTCTTTTTCTTTTGATTTAACAAATTGGGGTCATTATGAACCAAGCTTGAGTCCAGCTATTATTAAATACGGCCCAAAGCTTTGTCTTAATGTATCCTCCCCCCCCCCCGGTTTGAGAATTGAGATCAATTAAAAGGAAAAAAAATGGAAATAATTGGCTGTCCGGTTTGGCTTTAGTCCAGCCAGAATCCACAACAGGAAACGGGTGATGGAAATGGAGTTTACTTTGGTGTGGCTCCCAATTAAACACGACCTTCTTCTTTTGTTTAACTTTAACTCTTCAATCTACAAAAATATATACTCTATCAACCATTACATAATTTTCTTTTCAGCTAAGAGCAAGGGTTCTTTTCAGCTTGGAAAAGAAAAAAAAAAAAAAACCATGAAAATGGAGGTGTTTTGCAGTCCCACTTCTCTTTCGTGGACTCATTTCATCTCTCCATCCCTTCACATCCCTCACTCTTTTTCCGTAGGTTCTCACTAACCACAAATTTCACCAATTCTTTTTTCTCCTCTTTTATCGTACGTTGTTTTTTGTTTTTAAGTTGTAATTGCTGTTCTTCCTGGTATTGTGTTTTTAGGTGGGTGAAACTAATAGATTCAGGTTTTTTTGTGGAGCTGCTCAGCACCAGAAGGTTTGTTTGTTCTAACAAATTCTCACTACCGTTAAATTGAAATCAACTTTCCTTTTTGTCTCCTAAGATTTTGTAAATATAATATTTCATGGGTTATAAATGCGATATGGCTTCATGGTCATATTGGGTGTTTCTCAATTTGTCATGTTGGATCAATTAGATTCCTTGGAGATTCTTTTTTGATTCTTTATAGGTTGTTGTAGGCAAATCAGATGACTGTATCAGTGACCGGAGCTACTGGTTTTATAGGTAAAAGATTGGTGCAAAGACTGCATGCAGGTAACAATAGTTATAATTTAAAATAAGTCTATTGAATTTGTGTCAAATATTTTTAGCTCCAACTTAACTTTAACATTAATATAATTGAAATGCAGACAACCATAATGTTCGTGTCTTGACACGCTCTAAATCCAAAGCAGAGTTAATATTTCCCGGTAAGAAGGTAATGAGTATATTTTTGTATTGCTCTACATTGCTTTCTACATAGATAATAAAAAAATTTATTGGCAGCAAGGGTTGAATCTTTGAGCGTCTAAAACAAGCATGCATAAATGCAGATGTACATATTACGCATGTTTAACATGTATGCATAGATTTGCACGTACTTACGTGTCTTTTCCCCCTCTTGCATCTTTGTTCTCCTTGGTATTTGCAGTGAAGAACTTCCCAGGAATCGTAATTGCCGAGGAGGCAGGGTGGAAGGATTGCATTGAAGGATCAAATGCTGTTGTAAATTTGGCTGGATTGCCCATAAGCACAAGATGGTCGCCTGAGGTTGGTATTAGAAGATCTTTCACCCTAAATTTTATATAGAATGTTTCAGACAATGCAATGATACGGGATTCTCAGCTTGCTGCGTACGCACTTGTTTAATTGATGGCATCAGCTAAGCAATACAGTGAATGTTGAATCTTCAACAACTTTTACATTAAGCATTAATTAAAACTTTCTATCAATTAGGTCTCCGTACACCACTATTAAAATGTATAGATCTCAGACATCCCTAAATGTGGTATAATCCATTATTCTTTATATGCATTGCAGATTAGAAAGGAAATTAAGGAAAGCAGGGTCAGAGTCACTTCAAAGGTTAGCCTTTATCATTTTCCTTGCCACTCTCTGCATGCTGGAAGCACTTGAAAGATCTTTGTTTTTCTTTTAAAGTAATGACATTCTGTAACTTCTTAACCATTTTTCCACTCCCCATTTTTGCTGGTTTTGAAGGTTGTAGATTTAATAAATAATTCACCTCAAGAAGTTCGGCCTACTGTATTGGTTAGTGCAACAGCCGTTGGTTATTATGGTTAGTATCTACTCTCCTAGTTTTCCCCCCATACAGTCATGAAGTATTGATCTTGTATGGGCTGCTTTTTCCATTTACTTAAACACGCACGCATTCAGCCATACATCCATAAGGTTTTCAAGAATTGGAACACAGTCCAGAGAATTTGGTTGAATGACCGATTAATGCTTCAAACTTTAGCTGCAGCTGGGCTCCTCTAATGTGCTTAAGTTCACCCGTTTCTTCCTGAATTCTCAGGCACAAGTGAAACTCGAGTATTTGATGAGAACAGTCCATCAGGAAGTGATTACTTAGCTGAGGTAAGAAATAAAATATTACTTACTTAGCTGAGCATTGCTGTTTCCTTCTACTAATGCAATTCATTTGCTCAGGTTTGTAGGGAATGGGAGGGAACAGCGCTTAAAGTAAATAAGGATGTGAGATTAGCTCTTATTCGCATTGGGGTGGTACTTGGAAAAGATGGTGGTGCTCTAGGTATAACCTAGATGCCCGTTATAATTACAATCGAAAGGATCTAAGCCAATCTATTTAATCTTAGTTACTTATTACTACAAAAATCAAGATATGTTTTCTCAACAAAATCAAAGGCATTGTAAATAAAAGAATGCTTATGCATTCAGCTGGTTGTTTTAGTATTTTTTTTTTTTTAGCTACATAGGTCGATCAAATCTTTCTTTGCAATTGGAAATTATGTACATATTCATTTTCATAGTCTTTAAAGAAGTCAGACTCAAGTGCATTTCTGTCTTACATCTTTGTGACTTTGCAGCTAAAATGATCCCTCTCTTCATGATGTTTGCTGGAGGACCTTTGGGCTCTGGACAGCAATGGTATGCTATCATCTGAAAGAGCTAATCTATTTGTGTTCTGACATCTTTATGCTGCTAAGGCGACCATTAAATCAGCATTTTCGAGGAAAAGTTTTTGTCAATCTGCTGTTAAAATGCTTATACTCCAGTTGTTATAACCTTAGCTAATTTAAAGAACTTCCTTGGAAGTCAAATAGTTTTTGAAATTTGCCTGTTGATATTGCTTTTGCTTATCTACGTGTTGCTCATGTTTCTTGTATAGGTTTTCCTGGATTCACTTGGATGACATAGTGAACCTAATATATGAAGCTTTATCCAATCCATCTTATAAAGGTAATCTTCTATGCATGAACGTACTTAAATTTTTGTAAATTCTCAAGGCAAAATTAGGCTGAATAAACCATTTTTGTAGGAGGAAAAACTAAATTGAAATTTACTTGATGCTACTCCGATGAATCTCGGACTTGGATGTGAGTGTCGGGGATGGATATATTTAATTATTTTTTTAAGTTTTTTTATGTATTTGGAGGATTCTTAGGGGGGCATATCCTCGTACCTATGTTTAAATGTGTGTCGGACATGGGTATTTCAAGAAAATGAAGAGCCAGAGCACCATGGGTCTTCTCTGCCCTTCTAATCTCTATTTGCCACATCATGCTGTTAGCCTACTTGCACTTTGGATCCAACTAGATCATCGTTCTTGTTCTCTTCTCCCTGTTGTTTATTATGGTCATTCAGTTTTCAGTTATATTATTATGAGAATGGTCATGGTTCATCCGCCTGCTTTGCTTTCCCCAAATGTCAGGTGTTATAAATGGCACTGCACCAAACCCGGTTCGATTGTCAGAGATGTGTGATCAGTTAGGAAATGTCATGGGCCGACCATCATGGCTTCCGGTACCCGACTTTGCCCTAAAAGCAGTATTAGGGGAAGGTGCTTCAGTTGTAGGTCTTCTCTTTTTGTAACTTTCGTGTGTTCATCTGTTTCCTTTTATGTGTTTTCTATAACTAAATTAATTGAATAACAAACACAATTCGATTGATTTTTGATTGCAGGTTCTGGAGGGACAAAGGGTGCTTCCAGCAAAAGCCAAGGAATTGGGTTTCCCATTTAAGTACCCTTATGTTAAGGATGCACTTAAATCTATTCTTTCCTAAAGATTAGACGACATACACCATATAGAATTCTTTAGGTTTTTTTTTTTTTCCCCTCCTATTAGAGGGTTTCAAGATTCTCCCAACACCAAAGTATTAGAACCCATCAAGTCTGAAGCTTCTGATTTTCAGCTTATTCTCAATTGAATAAAACAACATCACTGCAGTTAGATACTGAAATTCCAAAAATCAACAGAGTGCTAAAAGCAATTGCAAGCAATAAAAGGTTGATTTCTTTCCCGGAAATCTTAAAATTAACGATATAATTGTAAATCCTAAGGTTTAACTTTCAGATCAACTAAATGTTAATCTTTTAAAAATGATTAGATGAATCAATAAAATTAGACGCAGATAATCTTCTAAAAAGGTTAAAGTAACTATTATACCTAAATCCAGAATTTTGAGTTGCTGTTCATTTGCAAGGTGAAAAGAATTTATATTTTTCCTTAAAGGGAATTTCGTTTCACAACTTCACAAGGACGAAAACTTCATTGTGTTTTTATCCCACAAATTTAGCTGTACATCCAATCTTAACCACAAAGCTGACCTAGGGTTAACCAGAAAGCCCACAGTTATGGTCAGCAAAATGCAACCAGAAATGACTGAAGGAATGAGCCAAGCGAATCAGACCACGCTTCGCAACGCACAAAAGGAAGGCTGCAGCACCCCACAATCATTGCAAAAAAAGACAAGAACAAGGAAAAAAAACCTATCATGTATTGAACGAGTTCAAAATTGAAACACCATCACAAGGTTCACATGCAATCGGTCGGGCTCTGACTGGGGTCAAATGAGAAGGCTTAGTGGGTTAAAGCAAAAGACAAGATACAAGGCAAATATCATAATTGAAGAATCTTTGTATCCAACCTTTTCTACAAGGGCCTGATCTTCAGCATGATAATACAACGAAAACCTCAGCTAAACCAGCCTATTAAGACCCTACACGAGATCACAAACTAAATAAAGTGAAAACAAACCAAATCAAAACAAAAAAAAAAATGAACAGCCTATGAATCAGCAAACACAAAGCCAGTTGGAAATTTTCCATTGTAACTAACAAAAGTAACATGCAAAAGGGCTCAAAACAATAAAAGAATTAGAAGAGCACTAATAAAAAATATTTGAAAACTTTAAGGTTAAACCAGAAAGTCTACTTAAAAAGAGAACATAACAATAGGGAAAAAGATCTTGAATTTACATAAAATGGTGTATTGGGTTCCCATCTCTCCTTCCCCAAAAAATGTAAAAGAGCCTATTTGCTATCATCTTTTGCTCACTAAAGATGGAAATTAACAACCAGAAAGAAAAAAAATTAAAACAACAAGACATTTCACGGACTGACAAACCAAGCAATAAGGCAGAGAGCTGCCTCAGGCGCAGCAATAGGACCACTGCTCGTCCTCACTAGACACAGACTCTACAGCAGCATTGTAATCTTCCCCATTGCAATAGTACAAACCATTGGTATTCATGGCAGTTAACGAACAAGGAGACACGGCTGCGAGATAAGGCATGTTGTGGAAGGAGCGGGCAAGGCTACTAGCTAAAGCAGCTTTGGCGCCTTCATTGCCATGGTCGTGCCCGTAAAATTCTTCGGCACGGTGCTTCACAGTCTCAAACATGAGCTGGGGCTCATGCTGCATCAGCCGGAGGACATCCCCACATGATGGGCCAGGCACCGCCAGCGTGACCGCGAAGCTATGCGGACCATCACTCTGTGACACCCTAACAACACTTGGGCTGCCAAACAGGTTGTGGACTCCACCGAGGGCCTCCTGGTAAGCCCCACCCAAGGACATCCCCAAATAATACCGCCCATTAACAGCACCACCACCGTTACCTTCCAGCTTATGCAAAGGCAAGCTTTTTTCACCCCCAATGAACTTGTCAATCTTTCCATCACTGTCACAAGTTAAATCAGATAAAATCCCCCTCACTTCAGGCCTTTCATCCAATCGGTGAATTGGGACTACAGGAAAAATCTGACCAATACTCCAAAAGTCAGGGATCGAAGTGAAAATCGAAAGATTCACATGGTATGTCCTAGCAGGCTCAGATGCATCAATCACTTTTGAAACCAAGTCACATAACCCATCAACAGCGGCAAGTTGTTCAATCCCTAAAGTCCCTTCTTTAAACTGCTCCACGCATCTTTGCTTCAACTGATCGGCATAGAGCAAGCAAGTCTCATTCTCATGTCTCATTGCTGCATCACTCAAATTCCAATAATCAAGTCGAGCATCCTCCGAAAGCCCCTCCAAAATAAAAGGAAGGTCGATTTGGTTAATTGCTGGGCTAGTAGGAGCAGTTGCAGACAAAGCCTCAAATATCAATACAGAATGATGAGAAACAATAGCTCTCCCACTTTCACTACAAATAATCGGATGCTTGATAGATTTACGGTCACACACATACCGAATTGCGTTAACAACAGCTGAAGCATATTCCTGAAGGCCATAAGAAACAGAGAGATCGGAATTACCGGATTTGGATCCATCGTAATCGATTCCAAGCCCGCCTCCAATGTCGATGACCTTCATGTCGGCACCAAGACGGACTAATTCAGAATAGATCTGTGCAGCTTCAACGACACCATCTTGAAGCAAAGCTATTGAAGGGATTTGGGATCCAATATGGAAGTGCAACAATTGCAAACAATCAAGCATTCTCGAATCTTGGAGCTTTTTAACAACCCTCAGAACCTGGGTTGTCGTTAAACCGAACTTCCCTTTCGCACCCGAAGTCGACCCGAAATGACCCGAGTGTTTGGTTCTCAGCTTGGCCCGGACCCCAATCACGGGTCGAACAGAAAGCTTCTTGCTTATATCAATAACCAAATTCACCTCCTCTTCTTGTTCAAGAACAATTACAGCGTTCAAGGCGAGCTTCCTTGCTAACAAAGCAAGGGAAACGTACTCAGCATCCTTGAAACCATTGCACACCAATAATGCTTCAGGGTTTCCTTTGCAAAGGCCGCTCATAGCCAAAAGAAGTTCGGGTTTTGACCCGGCCTCCAGCCCGAACCGGAATAGCGCCCCGAATTTGACTATGTCCTCGACAACGAACCTGTCTTGGTTACATTTCACGGGATAAACGCCTTGATAATGGGACTCATAGCGTTGGTCTTGGATGGCCAATTCAAAAGCCGATTGAAGGGACTCGAGCCGGTTTTTCAGGACATCGGGTAAGCGAACAATGAGGGGAAGCTGTAACCCGAGTCCACCCACGGATTTCGGATCCGAAACTTTCTTAACAATTTTGAGCAATTCAATTTCTTGATGTGCCAGGTTGTCCGTACCATAAGGACGGACAACGATATTGCCGGAGTTATTGACGGAAAAGTAAGGGGCGCCCCAACCGTCGATACGGTAGAGAGAGGAGGCCTGAGCGGGGGACCAATGGGTTGGGTTGGAACTAGCAGCGCCGGCTGTGACGGTGGTGGTGGTGGTGGTGTTAGATGAAGAAAATGGGATCGCCGCGGGAAGGGAGCCGTCCCCGGCAATGAAAGCCGTGTAGCCAGGAGACGCAACGGCAGGATCTACGCAGCAAGCCAGGACCGGCATCCCCTACTATCTAAAAGAAGATTTGAAAAAGATAAATGGGAAGAAAAGATGGTAGATTTGATGGTTTTCAAAATGTGGGGGCTTTAAAACCCGCCGAGGCCGAGGCCCCGGCTACCCCCTCAAAAGAAGCAGTAAAACACCCTATTACAACCCGAGCAACACCCTCTTTTTACCCTACACTTCGAAATCCCCACGCCGACCGTTCAGAAGAAGATTTTTAACAGATTCAAAATTTAAAATTCCCTTGATATAAAACAAAACAAAATTATTCTGCGAAAACGGAGTTCACCATGCAAATCGCAAATTTTTTTCTAAAGGAAAAAGAGAAATTCAGGGAAATTTAGAGGAAAATCAGGGTTTTGGTGTTATCTTCATAGAAGACGTGGACGATGGGGAAGTGAGCGAGATTCGCATGAACGGGAATGCTCCTTTATATAGGGGGTTTCACGGGCTTACTTGGGCTGCGGGTATAGGCCTTGGGCACCCGAACAAATATCTTGTAGTTTCTTCCATTTTCTTTTTATTTTTTTAAAAAAAGGGTTTTTTGTACTGAGATTCCCTTGGAAACGATGAAGCAGCGTCGAGTTGCCGCGTGGCCTGAGAAATGTGGGTTCCCTTTTTTACCGTATGTCATCAAAATTCAAACTGATGGAACGACAAATTGGATCTGAGGTTATCGTGAAAAAGTCGTTCGATATGTTGGGGGAGGAATTTCCTGTGACGTACATTTGTATGAGCGGCTATGATTCTATCAAGTGGCCAATAGAGTTAGCTACCCTTTCTTTTTGTAACTCACCGGTTCCCCCCCCCCCCGGGAAATAAGATTAATTTTTCTTGAGGATAAGCACGTGGATGTCACGTGGAATACTCCTTCCAGATGGATGGCTCGCGTTGTAAAGTAAAAGGCACTGCCCTTTTTATTGATTTTGACATTATTTATTTAATTGGTGAGTAAAAAATTTTTTAATAAATATTTTTTAAAAGAAAAGGAGTGTGAATTTTTTTAAAAAACATAGTAATTAAATAAAATTACTGCCTCTTAATTTAATTGTTGTTATCTTTCGATATTAAATCATTTCATATAAAATAATATTTGATAATTTTATAAATATATTATTTTAAATGAATAATATTAAAATTAAAATTTAATTTAATTAATCTACATAATTATAATATTTTTATATTATATTTATATTTAATGTAAATTAATTACCATGAAACGCAATTATGAAACGATATATACAAAGAAATCGTGAGAAAATGAAGTGGAGGGCAAGGCAAAGGAATAAACTCTGTGAGTTGTGGCACGGTGCAGGTGACCGTAAGTTAAAGGAAAAAAAACCTTATCTCCCCCAGAGGGAATCTTGTAAGTTTGACTGGTCGTTTATTCGACGCGCATATAACGCATAAAATGACAGTCGAGCATCATTAAGACAAGCTCTCCAATATCAATATCTGAAAAAAAAAAAAAAAAACAAAACAAAACAAAACAAAGCCTTTAATAGGGGAAGGAAAAAGAAGCAGAGAAATAAAGCTGCCAACCTGCCTACCTAAGGAAAAATTTTCCTTTCTTTTGGGACCTAAAACAAGATTTTTTATGTTTCAAGTTTCTTTCTTTTTGGTTTTTATTTAGCCTGAATTTAGAGATTTGCTGGTTGCACCTGGCCAGGTTTATTTGGCATTTAGAAAGAAAAAATCGAAGAGGGGACCGTCAAGATTTTCGTTTCGTAGGATCTAACGACGCCAGGGCTTGCATATTAGGTTGACTGAATTCTCTTGCCCACCGAAGCCAAAAATTCTGTGGATCATAAGGGTCCTCTCATTTTCATTATTTTCGTTATATTTATAAATATAATTTTTATAATTAATAAATGATCTTAAATTATTAATATTTTAAAATATATTAATAAATAACGAATTAACACTACAAGTATTACTTTTATACACGAGGAGTAGTTTTAGACTAATATAAATTTCCAATGGGGGTTCTGACCTTACCTTTTGACTAAATAATAGGGCACACAAAGAGTGGTAACGCACTTCAGTCATTTTTATTTTTATATTATAACTCGAGAGAAATGTAATTCGAATCAGATTGTTTAAACAAATACCCAATTGTATATTTCATTGAAAGTTAGAGTGAATAAGAAAGTGATAGTCTTGGGGTGGGGGGAATGGGGGAAGAAAAGAAAAAGGTGATGCCAATATATTTCATTGTAAGGACAATTGCCTTCCTAAAAGAACAAAGAAAAGCAGAATCAAACGTTGCGCAAATCCTTTAAAATTTTGATTCAAAAGGAGAAAAAGGAAACACGCCATCATATGCTATATGAATGCAATCTTTCTGCCTTTAGTTTAGAAGCGGTTCTTCCGGAGCTGTGATGCAGGAGAGTGGGACCATGAGTTTGACAGACGGATCTGCTCTTTATTCTCTTGGTTTTGCCTAAGATTCTATTTTCTTTTCTGGGGAATTTGGCGCTTGTGTTTCAATATA
>JBBYHO010000010.1:935885-950443 GCA_038382025.1 Adansonia gregorii | reverse complement strand
ATATAATATTATAGTATAAATTTTAAAAACTAAGTTAAATTATTTTTATATATAAATTTAATAATTAAATTTATAAAGATTAACTTTAAAAAAATTATAAAATAATATAATATGGGCAGAACTAAACGAGCTTATATTATCTATTTACAAATATAAACAGACTTAAACAAAATTTAAAATCTATATTTTGAACCAAACAAGACTTAGATAAAATTATTTAATATTACTATTATGTTTAAACCTGATCTAAATTCGATCCGATCTGAATAAACCTAATATTAGTACATAGAATTTATAGATTTAGTAGCTTTAGGTGCCTAATATCTCCTTTAACGGGTTAATTAGTTAAAAAAAAAACTCTTTTTTCTCAAAATTAAAGAGACCTAAAAGCCGTTTTCATGAAAATGAAGCCAAACATGCCCTCCCTGTTGTCTTACTTACTAATTAAAGAAGAAAAAGACGTTATAAAAAAAACTAATACTAACAAATAATAGAGAAAAGGACGTTATCAAAAGCGAAACAAAAACAAACACTTCCCTAGATCTTTTCTGTCGTCTAAAACAGCCGGAAGCCAAACATCTAACGTAGATAAGAAACAAAGGAGGGAACTGACCCAAAGGTTAAAACCAAAGCCAAATCTCCTTGTAAACTTTAACTCGTGTTTAACTCACGGGATTCACCTTTTTGATCCAAAAAAAGGAAAGGAAAAGGAAGAGAGATCGGGAAAGAATTTAATGGAGACAAGTACATCAACAATAGGAACCTCACTAAAGAAGAAAAGTGAGCAGTTGCTAGATGGTTCGGATATAATGGAGTTGGTTGAGAACGAGGAGGTGTTTAGCAGTTTCGTGGATCATAAGTTCAAGGAGCTTGATAAGGACAGCGATGGTCAGCTCTCCGTGAAGGAGCTACAGCCTGCTGTTGCTGGTATTGGTGCTGCTCTTGGCTTGCCTGCTCAGGGTTCTTCTCCTGATTCTGACCATATTTACGCTGAGGTTTGTCTCCTCAATCCCCCCTCCCACCTCATTTTCTATTTCTTTTTTCCCAATATTTTCCTGGTATTTTAGTATGGGTTCTTTGAGCTACAGGGGCTTGGAAAATTCATGCATGCTATAGCATTCTTTTCCTAGTTATTAACTGCTCAAGAAAATATGATCAAAATAATATTCCCAAAGAGTTAAATCAAACTACTGCTAGACAGTGTGAAGAAGATAAGGGGCTGCATATTGGATATTTGACTCTTCAGCTGTCCATTTCTTCTTTGAAGCATTCTAATTCAACTACCATGCCATCATCACCTTCAATAGAGGCCTTGGATGTTAACATATTTATATGTTAAATAATTTTGCTGATGGTTATCCAAGTTTTCAATAGAGAGCGATTGTACTTTGACTAAGTTGCCTTCTTGGGGCTATTCAAGAGACTACAAAAATTGTCAAAATTTTCTTTATCTAGCTAGCTCGAGCACACTCGACCAATGATTCAATTCGGTCGGTGTTATGGCCGACTTTCTGCTTTTCCCACTTGTTCTTGTTTTTTTATTCCCCTTACTTCTGTTAAATGTTTATATTCATACAGGGAGGAATCTAGTGACGAATATTGTGGAAACTGTTGCTGTCTTTTGGGAACTTGGCCATGCACATAAGTCATAAAAGATTAAGTGACGAAAGTCAAGTTGCTCTATAATTTTTTGAGGTTTCCACTAATTTAATGAAGTCCTATTTCTATGTTGTGAACGTCATGATTAATTAGTGGGGGACTAACGCAGATAATTTCTTCAATCTTTGACTTCACTTTTGCACCTAACTTGTTTAACCATTTGCCGATATTTAATTACCATCAAATACTCTATAATTTTGTTGATGAGATCGATTATAGTAAGGTAAGATAAGCACAGAATTTAATTCTATAGTTACTCTGGTCCCCTCCCTCCCCCTCTTATGGGAATGATAAGCTTGGAGACAAGACAATGGAGCAGTAGTCCCACGCCCGAGAAAACGAAAAGTAGGTTAAGGCTCTGGACCACGTCCAGGGTCTGCATAATTTATCATCATTGTTCTCTCCATTAATTCCACTCTTAGGGTACAAAGAGAATGCATAAGCTACTGGATCCATAGCCCTTTTTTTTTCTATTGAGATTGGAAATTAGGAATTGAACTAGCATAGGATAGGTTTATTGGACTGGTGATGGAATATAGAAGCTGACATATTTAGACATGTTTTCAGGTTTTGAATGAATTCACCCAAGGAAAACAAGAAAAAGTGAGCAAGACTGAGTTTAAAGAGGTTCTTTCAGATATTCTACTAGGTATGGCCGCGGGTTTGAAGCGAGACCCTATCGTGATCCTCCGTATTGACGGAGAAGATCTCTTGGAGTTCATTAGTGGTCCGAGTTATGAAGCCGAGATGATGTCCCTATTTTCACAGATAGGGTCAAATGATGCAACACTGCGTGATTGCACCGTTAAGGCTTTGGAGAAACTTACGGTTGATCAGGGAATGCCCCCTTCTTCAGATTCTTGGGTAATTTAAGTACTTTCCACATCGATAGTTAATGTAGTGAAAATCTAAGCCTTTGTTTTCATCTTTCTTTTTCCCACTTCTTTCTGGCTTCTGTTACTTGTGTAGGTTATAAGCAACATAATTGAACCAGCTTTGCAATCATGGGATGGCAATGATCAAGAGAAACCTGTCTCTCAAGAAACTTTCTTGGAAGAATTTAAGAAAGTAGCTGAGCGTGTGGCTCAAAATCTCAAGGAGCAACCCGTCATCGTTGCCCATAGTGAAAACACCTTCGATGGAAGTGGCATTAAAAGACTGCTATCCAACAAGTTTGAACTAGACAAGGTATGTATGTATGTATGTATGTATGTATGTATGTATGTGTATATATATATATATATATATATGCTCTTGTTGTCTCAATCTAGTCTCTGTGCACGTTGGATTTATGAAGGAATGCATTTCTCATTTTTGCAATTTGCAGTCACTTAATATAGCTTTAGAAAACGTGCCAAAAGATCGCAATGGTAAAGTATCAAAGGAGTATTTACGGGTGGTGCTAGATGTATTGGCTCCATCAGCTGGTTTACCTCCAATCGGTGCAGTTGAACAGGTAGTGCAATCACATACAGTACACATACATCTTCACGTTGATCAATAGATATCAGACAAACTTGCAAACTGCAATTATCGGCGTTGACTCATGCTCAAATTGAATCATCAGAATTAGATACCCTATTTCAATATTCCACTTACTAAAGTTATTGAAATTGTCCAGATAGACAAAGTTGTTGCTGATGTTTTCAACATGATAAACGCGGATGATGGTAAGGTGGTTAAAGAAGATGAGTTCAAGAAACTATTGACAGAGACCTTGGGAGGCATCATGCTGCAGTTAGAGGGCAACCCCATCACAATTTCTTCAAATGCTGTTGTCCATGAGCCCCTTGCGTCATCCTCATAGCTTCTGCAGGCATCATCCTAGTTACATATCACAGATATCTAAATATTTATCAGGGGTTAACTGAATAAAAACGAGAGGCAATAAATTTTGCAGTAGCTCAAGTTGATTTCTGTGCAGTTCAGTGGGTTTGTGTTAATGAAATATATTGCTATAACTTATACATGCAAATACAAAATTAGATGAGGGCAAGACTTGGCACTGGCTTTTTAGCCCGTAAAGAAGCTTATATAATCAGCTAAATATGAGAATAATTTTTTATTCACTTCAGATACCAATCATACATTATATTTTTATAAAATATATCTATATATGATAATTTATGTATTAATATATGTATTTTATAATTATGCATATAAATTGACCTATTGGTATAAAAAAAATTCTTTGGTAGACATTTGCAGAGACCTTATTTGGAACATTGACGTTCCTTACAAAAAGCTCTTTGACTTGTCCATATCTGTATTCCCAAACCAGGCCTTCTTTCCGTAATGCATTCCAGAAACCGTAACAAAAAAATACAAGCAAAACAAGGTCCAATTCTGAATGTCCAATGCTCACCCCATAAAGAACGGCCTTGCAACAAGGCCGGGCCTACGCACCAACCAGGGTTGAGCCCCAAGCTGCTACAAACGGCCACAAAAGGTGCCACTGCCTTGGCCTCTGCAAGCAGCCACTGCGTAACAGAAAAAAAAAAAAAAAAGGTCCAATTCTGAATGTCCGATGCCAACCCCATAAAGAACGGCCTCATTGTAAGGTCGGACTTAAGTGTCACGGGGTTATTACCCTCTTCTCAAAAGACATATTTAACAGGATGTGCAGCACACCCGCTTATATGCCTAAAGACCTTCATTTTCTTATCCGATGTGGGATTAATGTATCCTATCTACTTCTTTGGAGCGTTCGACGTAACATTCTCCCCAACCTAATATCATGACGCCCTCGTCACTAGCTTTTCCACCATTTTTGCCTAACCTACCCTTAAGGTGTTTGGCGTAGAGTCACGGTTAGTCAGCGCTCAACGTGAAATTGGATAGTCAAGAGTTGGCTCTGATATCACTTGTTACGGGACTATTATCCTCTTTCCAAAAGACATACATGATAGAATGTGCATTGTATTCGCTTATATGCCAAAAACCTTCCTTTTTTTATCTTATGTGGGGTTAATGCACCCTGTCTACTTCTTTAGAGCGCTTGGCGTGACATTTTCCCCTACCCAATCTCATGACGCCCCCGTCATGGGCTTCTCCACTATTTTTGCCTACCCTACTCTTAGGGTGTTTGGCGTGGAGTCACGATTGGTCCATCTTGCTTACCCCACCCGTTGGGGTGCTCGGCGTGAAATCAGATAGTCAAAAGTTGGCTCCGATACCACTTGTCACGGGGTCATTACCTTCTTCACAAAAAATATGTCTGATAGAATGTACGGCACACCCGCTTATATGCTCAAAGACCTTTTCTTTTTTATCCTATGTGGGATTAATTCATCCTGTTTACTTCTTTAGAGCGCTCGGCGTGACATAAGCACCTACCAAAGTTGCGCCCCATGCTGCCACAGTAACGGACACAAAAGGTGCCACTGCCTTGGCCTCTGCATGCCGCCCCTGCGCAAACCAGTGCGAAACCTAGTTCTTTGTTTCTTCTCTTGTCAAATGTCATTATTTCACCAACCAAAAGCTTCGTAAAGGTGCAGCAAAATTCTAAAATCAATGCCGTTCCAGGGCTAACCCTAGACGTTTACCCCTTTCCGTCAATGGTACAGCCTCCCGTGGAAACACCTTTTTTTTTTTGCTGCATTATCTTTCAACAAACAATTTATGCATGACAAATCCTGTTATTCAGCATTTCACACTGCGCCAATATATAAATGTTCATGCAAACATTATGATGCCCTTGAAGGCAGCAATGAACGTAAAAAACTGGACTCAATGTGTCCACCTGAAAGTGGAACTGTTGCCAAGAGAAAAAGAAAGGCAGTACGAAAGAGTAAAGACTGCAAAAATGGGACAAGAAGCTTGGAATCATACAATGTATGTGACTAATGTCAACGTCAGTGAAGCAGTCGCCACCAATTATTCCCTGGGAGTGTATTGTATTTGCTTTCAAAATCAAAATTTTGAGCCATCTTGATGAATCGGAGTGTCAAAAGGGCTGAAACTTACATGTTTGCCTTAAATTCATGTAGAGTCTCTGAATGTCTACAACGATTTCTCTCCTAGCCAAACATATCCTTGAATTGGATGGGTATGAATCTCCTCCATTAATAACAACCAGGGAACGATGAATGTATTGAAAATTTGGATTACAACGTTTTCATTCTAAATGTCAAATCGACAATACTTTGATAGGACAATCAATCTAGGACTTTCGACAAATATGCCACATGCACGAGGGCCCTAGGAGGTTGTTGGATTTAAGTAAAGAAACAAGTAGATTGATTGTTGCAGTGGGACCATATGCTCTTTCCCTTAACGCGTGGAATAGACTAAATCATTTTGTTCTTATCTCCCCCACCTCCCCCCCCCCAACTCCTTCCTCGTGCTGAATCTGCAGATTAAAGACGATGTCTTGAGTTGAAAGAAAGTTTTCCTCTCGTATGTCTATGCTATTCACATCAAAGAATGTATTTCTTTTACCAACATCCACAATGAGATCCGCCAAAGAATCTTCTGTTTCTTTTTTTTTATTTAGATATCATTTGTTTTACTGTTAAACTTTAATTTTTTTAAGTGTTAAATAGTTTTTAAGATTATCACTATCTTATCAATAATGATATCAGCCGTTAATAAAATCTTAATTTTTTTAATAACTTTTTATTCTAATATCAAAAGATTAAACTTGAGAATCCCAACTATAAAAATGGGAGAAAAAAATAATAATTTTTTTTCTAAACTTTTCAAGCTTTTAAAATTACATTCGTGAACTATTTTTTAAAAAGTACGTGACGTTTATAGGTTCAGTTAAGCATGAGCATAAATATACATATATTTTTTATCTAATTTTTTTAACTTGGATTAAAAGTATGTTTTATTTTGTTATTTAAAAATATTTTTTATTAATATTTACATTTTTATTTACGTTTAAATATGTTTTTTTTTCAAATATGAAAAGTAATTTAAGTTGCGAAAAACATTCATTTTCTCGAAAATGATAGATATGTAGAAATTTTAAATACTGATTTTAAATTTGCTTATAAAATAATAAATTTTAAAAGTTAAAAACAACTAAATTTGAAAAAAAAATGATCCCAATTCTAGCATGGTGCCTTTAATTAATTTTCAAATTATTTGTATTAATAATAATATCAACTTAGTAAAAAAAATTATAATGATTATAAAATAGGAGGTGTTAATATCTTCTTAATATTTTTTAAAATAAAATTTTTATTTAAAAATTATCTAAAAATCTATTTTTTTTCTTAAAAGGAATTGCTATGTTGTGGAAAACTTGTAATGATTGACCATAAGCTAGGACTTCAGTGGCCATCCGATTAACCAACTGTTTGTGGACCCCTTTCGACTGACGGCTGATAATTTTTCAAAGGTTGCAGCATCGACGAAATATCCTTTTTTTTTTTTTTTTAAGCAGAATTAGATTGTTCCAGGGGAAGACAATCTTGGGGCAAAATAGAGCGGCCAGCCAGCGGCAAAAGCAAGAGAGATACAGAGGGGCAAAGGAAGAGCTAATGGCTCCTCAGGTGAAGGGATCAGATGCTGCAGAAGAAGCCATGATTGCTCAAGTCGAAAAACACCCGATTTCATCTATCCTTATAATCATCGGTAAAAACCCACTTTCTTTCTCCATATTTATATTTGTTTTCTATGTGATTTTTATTTGGCGGAGTTTGTTGTGGCTTGCAGCTATGCAAACAGAAGCTTTGCCATTGGTGAATAAGTTCCAGCTGACTGAGAACCCTCTCTCTCCGTGAGTTCCTCTTTCCCTTTTGTTATTTCTAGTGATTTTCGTTAAAGTAAGTTTTTTGGATGGTTTAAGCCCTGAAAGTCAATGAATTTAATATCGGGTTAAAATATTTTAATCATCAATATTTTAGTGGACATAGTGCTTGCTAGATTTTTATGAACAAAAATGTTTGCTTGCTATGTATTCGAGATTTTCAACTTTGAATAACATGCTATTTTTTTTTTTCCTTTTATGCGTTAGATCTGTATTTGAGTGTTTGATTTCACGATTCAGATGGGTAGGTAACTAGGTTCTGCTAATCAGAAAGAGCCAAATATCAACTTCATTATCACATGATTGTTTACTGTCTAGTATGCTTGTTGTTCGATATTGCTTATTTGTTTTTATTTTGTAATGCCCATGCGCAATGTTGCAGGTTTCCAGAAGGGGCCCCTTGGGTCCATTATTATGGTACATATAAAGACATAACGATAAATCTAGTTTGGCCAGGAAAAGATTTAACCTTGGGTAAGGACTTTCTTAGTGCAAAAATTTATATTCTTTCACTTGTTAATCCCCCTTTTGAAGTGATCTAGCTAGTTTTAGTTAGCTGCGAGTTATACTCTATGGTTCCTATAGAAACTTAGGAGCTCTGATTAAGTCCTATACCAGATAGTATTTGTATCTGAATGTTCCAGCATAAGTTTCATGAAGATGCTTAACTTATAGGTAAGTACTTGAGTCAGATGCAGTTGGCACATTCCATCTGACATGTAGGTAAGGCATATGTCAAAGAATGGTAAGTTTCTTCTATCCGCTATTCCAATTTGTTAAGTTGTCTGATTAATTCTTTGCAGGGGTTGATAGTGTTGGCACAATTTCTGCCTCTCTTGTGACCTATGCATCTATTCAGGCGTTGCAGCCAGACCTGATCATAAATGCAGGCACTGCTGGTGGCTTTAAGGTAATTCCCGGCACTAAATTTTCTCCTTCCTTTTTTTTTAAATTAAGGGGAAAAAAGTCATAATGGTAATTATACTTAGCTAATCTTTCTATTAGGTATGTGTTGCTTATAATGATTTTTGTACCTCTACGCTAACTTTGATTTTTAATTGGATGTTCACGATAATAATCTACAATCAATGTTTCTGTTAGTCTCCTTTCAAACTACTGATCTGAATGCTTACTATCATGTAGAGGACTATGTTTTACCTTTTAAAAGGTTCTAGCTTAGAAAATGTGAATTAAGCTACAGTGCCAGATTAGATGTGCTGAGACTTGTAATTAAGTGTGTATATGTGTTTATATATATATATATATATATATATTTTTTCTTGGATTCTTCCAGGCAAAGGGAGCGGGGATTGGTGATGTTTTTGTCGCATCTCATGTTGCATTCCATGATAGAAGAATACCAATCCCAGTAAGTAATACTGACCCTTAGTCTTCAGTTCATTTGCTCCTCATTCTTAGTTGATGGGACATGGGATCCGAAATTCATGCTGCAAATCTGTTTTATTTTTCGTTACATTCTTTTTTGTTTCTAAAAAATGAATTTGAAGGGTGACGAGGAAGCAAATCACTAACATATTCTTTTTCTGGCCCTTTTTAATTGCTTATGTATTTAAAATGTAAAACCAATTTAATTTCACTTCAATTTTACATAATGCATAAACCAGCATTTCAACACTACAGCCATCTAATAGTGTTCATCATTTTCTATTCTTTCTTCTTTTTGTTTCCTTTGGGTTGCTTTAATTGTTAAGGGCGACAGTACTCATGATAACCCAATTTCTATTCTGTAAAACTCTTAGCGTTCATCGTCAACCTTGAACCTAGCATGTGCTTTGCGAAGCACATTTTTTCGGCTATTGTACTAATCTTTAGTGATATTTGGTAACTAATTTTCTGTTTCTTCTATAGGTTTTTGATCTATATGGTGTTGGTCTGAGGCAGACTTTTCCGACACTGAATCTCTTGAAAGAACTTAGTTTAAAGGTAATTATTTTGTTTGTTTTCTGCTTTGTCTGGCAATGGGGCTGGATTGTTGGCCGTGTTTGGAAATTGTGTATTTTTTTGCTTATATTGAACTTCTTAAATTCTTTTTCATTACTTTTTTCTAAGTGTCTTTCCCTTGCAATGGCTTGTTAGTTAGTTAAGACTGTTGTTTATGATTCCTAGATAACGTCTATGCTGGTTGAGCATATGAAATGTTTGCACCTGCATTTACTTTGCATCTACTTAACAGAAGGAGAATGGTTATTCAATTTAACTGTTTAATGATGTAAATACTGGTTGATTAGCGATACGCATGTAGTTTGTGATAGATGATTGTATCATTATGTAAGCAGGACTACATCTCTCAATATTTTTTGTGTTGTAGACTGCGGCAATTCCAGACAGCCCCTTCCCTCTGTCCCTCCATTATGCTTCTATTTTCTTCTTCTTATTCCTTATTAAGGGACACACCAAGGGCAATTTCCAGTATATCTTTCCCTTTGTTTCAGACTGGCAAATTATCCACGGGCGATTCTTTGGATATGTCCCCTCAGGATGAAGCATCAATCACAGCAAATGATGCTACGGTCAAAGACATGGAGGTAATAACCGAAACACCCTCAATCTCTTAATGAAGAAATTGCAAAATGGATAATAACATCCTTGCAAAACCATGCATGCTACTCGAAACAGATGCATTTTGTACTTTAAAACTTTAAAGTTGTACAATTGCATTAAACCTTAATTTTTCTGTTCTTTTGTTTCAGGGAGCAGCTGTGGCATATGTAGCAGATCTTTTGAAAGTCCCTGCAATATTTGTTAAAGCAGTGACAGATGTAATAGATGGTGAGAAACCAACTGCAGAGGAATTTCTGCAGAATTTGGCTGCTGTTACCGCCGCGCTCGATCAAGCAGTCACTCAAGTTGTCGATTTTATCAGCGGAAAGTGCCTGTCTGAGCTTTGATTTTATCTTATTCTCAGTTCTTTCGTTCAGAAATATATGTGACAATAAAAATTGTATTTCTTACATCCATGAGATGCCAACACCAAATACAAGTATTTTTAAAGATGAAAAACAGCAACAATGCATAGCTTGAGTAGGTACGTGTTTGAATAAAACAGTCTTAATAGGTGTTATATATTGGAGTTCATTTGCACACTACTGGCTTGGAAGCTCCTTGAATTTTGCCTACTCCAAGCAATTTATGCGTCTAAGACTTTGATTTTGATTGCCGTTAAGTGTTTCCTCTTCTGAAGCCAATTGAAGCCTAGGAAAAACTCTGTTTGCTAGCTGCCGCGTGATTATTCATGCTTTTCATGCGCGGTTAACATGTTTAATATTTTATTTTATATATGTTTAGGGTTTTGACATGTTTAATAATCATAACGCAGTTAATATAGTATTTTATTAGAGTTTAAGGGTTTTTTACGACAGTAGCATATGTTGGCAAGGAGTTCAGGTCACGCATATCTGCTTTTCCTTGATCGTTAAAACTCCGCCAAATAAATTTAGGGAGTTATACGTAATTACCATATATCCCACCAACAATGCTATCAGTGCAGTGAAAATGCTGATTCAAACGTCATGCCAAACCCCAACAGACGCTTGTAAACGTGAACTTTATGAAGTCCTGCTTCTCGAAGAATCCCGTACTCCGTACAATATGACGGTAATTGTGCCTATCACATTTTTCCCTCATTGGAATGACTATTACATCAGTCACTTTAAGCCTATTCTAATAATTTAGCCATTGCACTGCCACTGTGCATATAGTAGCATTCCATCAATGCTCCTCTGCCTGCAAATTTCACCAACGTCTCAATTGGAAGGAAAGGGAAAGAAAATACGGGAAATTGAGAAGAAGCAGAAAAGGGTTTGCCAAAGATGGAGAACCCTGGTAAAGCTACACCTCTGGCTGTCGGCAAGGGCTTCCCTCAACCAGCTTGGCATGCAAGAATTTCAGGTTGATGGGTACTCTTAAAGAACAGCAACTGCAATAACCCATATCTCAGAAAGAAGAGTCGACTCTGTAATAATATGAACTTAGTTACCCAATTTTGATGCATTTTTAGAAATAACTGTTATTTAATCATTTCCTGCTTTTTAGGTTTGCGCTCATATAAGGCGAAATCCTGAAGAAGTACCCAAAGCTTGGCATTGAAGGCCTTCCCTCCATGAAGCAACGATTAGATATCTGTAAAGATGCTGTCAAGGAGATGGCCATTGAAGCCTCACGAGTCTGCATCAAAACAATTGGGCAGGCCTACATTAGACATATCCCACTCAGTATATATATCCTCAAGTGAGGCTCCGCTGCCTGGTGATGATCTTTACCAGGGAGCTGGGTCTTACTGGCTACTTCTGAAACTACCATTGTTGGGTTCAAACCTTCAAGTGCAGCTTAGACCACATGAACTTCGTTGGTGCGGCACGTTTTCGGAGATGGCGCTGGAGCTAGGGTCATAGGGTCTGATCCAGTTTTGTGCATTGAAAAAGGCCTGTCTTCGAGCTTTACACTGCAATCCAAAATTCCTTGCCCAATACTGAAAAGACAATTGGAAGCTTACAGAAGAGGGAATTCATTCCAAGCTAGCAAGACAGGTTCCTCAGATAATTTAACGTAATGTTTAAGGTTTCGGTCAAAAGTTTATAAAAAATGAAGACATCATCACATGTAGGAATTAATATAAAATAATTAACTTCACATAGGCAGGAGATTAGCATTTGACACCAAAAGTTAATCCATCTATAAAAGTCTTTTCAACATAAATACCCACTCAAAGTTTCTGCCTCCCGAAATTTACAAACAATCCACAGATTTCCAGTCAAAGCAAAACCCACAACTTAAACAAGAACAGCTAGTCACATTTTGCAACCAACTTATAATTTTTTTTTTTTGCCAGCAAGCTCATCGACTACTGCAAAACAGCATCTTCACTTATACCACTCCAGAGGGAAGACGGAGAACAAGCTGCCCTCCAAATACGCTGCAAAGCATAAATGATTATATGAGTAAACATGAATCATGTTTAGCATGACTACAATATTTGGTTATACTTATATATATACCGCACACTATAAAAGGTTGTAACGGACCTCTTGATATAATAGTAACAGAAGTCCGCTAAAATGAAAGTTTGGACAATTTCTGATATAAGAACCATAGATGGCCACAATCCATAACCCAGGGCCACCAGCAAGTGTCCTCGACTGTCTAAAACCTGTTGAAAGCGGAAGAGGATGAATTAATATCTTAAAGCAATCACCCTCGTAATAATTCGAAATAGCACTTCTCCAATAAGCATCATACAAAAGGTTTCACCTCCAAACAAACAAGAATACTTGTGTTAATACAGAATGTGACTAATTAAATTGACATCAACTGACATATAGAAGCAATAAGCTGACAAATCTTAGGTAAAAGGCATTCAATTCAACTTCATGACCATTCATCATGCATGCTCAAGCTGTCTATTATTTCCAAAGTAGATAAATTTTACAATAAACAGAATCAAAATGGGTCTCAATTTCAAATTTGCTAAACATCAAAAAAATTTAACCAAAACCAGTGTCTTTCAACTTCACATCAAAAGATCAAACCTGGAGAACCCAGTGAGCGCAGCTGAGGAACCTTGCAACACCCAATGCAAATACATAATGAGCTGTGAAAGGCTCAACAATCTGAAAGAACAGAAAGCAAAGAGGTTACAGGCAAACTCTTATAAACCTTCTAAACATAATCCATAATTTCAGTAATTTCTACCTTGGTATTTTGCATCACTTGCAACTGAGGTAAAACTGAAACAGCTTCCAGATATACACAGAACGCCCAGAAAATCCGGTTCAATAGATTATGAGAAGTTGATGGGTGAATACAAAGAGCTAGTACTGCACAAGGTACAACCTGCATCCAAATTTAAAAGCAATGATAAGACTTCTAGAAAGTGTTCAGAAGAAGTATCGACTTCAGCAACAAAGGAGATAATTGTGCAGTTAATACGAGTCCATGCGTAACAACACAAAAAGTAATACCTTTAATTACTTCTGTTCAACTGGCTACATGATACTATCTATTGAATCAAAATGAGAAAGATGAAGTTTAAGCTAACTTTCACAGTGGTTTTTCAAACAAACAGCACTAAGAACAATTGAAGACAAATGAAAGCTCATAAGAGAGTTAGAAGAATAGCAACGATTTAAAGAGGAACAAATGAAAAAGCCAAAGAAAAGAGAACAAATCATCTCAAAAACAACGCGTTGATGTCCTATCTAAAAAGTAGATTGAAGATAGAGGAGATTTATATTTTCTAAATTCCAGATGTCAAAGCCAATATAAGAAATATTAACTTAACAATAAACTCTGGAAATACCATTATGGAATGGAGAAAATAATTGAAATTTGCCTCTTTGTAATCATGGACATTTAATTCAAGGTTTACATAGATACCGAAGAAAGAATAAGCTTTAGTATAAAACATGACCATTCCTCAACTTAAAAAGCATGATTTTCAGGAAATAAAGCCAGTAGGATTCGCTTCAAAACCCAACAGTATGTAGGACAGGGCAGCATAAATAAAAATAAAGAAAAAATAATATGAATGATGGAAACTCACAACATAATAAATAGCAAAGTTGTCCTTGTCTTCCATGTAACTGGACTTCAATTTGAAACGGATCATGTAAATAACCCACAAGGTTGTAGCCAATGTGGCTAAATCAAGTAGGGTGTGTATATCATATTCCATGACAAAGCTACAATACAGCCTAACAGCTAAAAAAATAGCTGTTAGTTCTTGGGATTTGAGTGATAATCCTGCAATCATTCAAAAAGATTTTCAAAACAAGTCAATTCAATGAGTAAACCCAATATTTTCACGAATAAAGAATATCTACATGTAAGTAGCAAGCTGCTCTTTGTCACCCCATTTTCTCCCGGAACCAAGAGCGGGAGCAGCCCATTCAGGCTTGGCCAATGGAAATTTGATTATTTATAGGCCGGAACCGTAGCCAATGAGTGTGCTTCACTCCTCTTTGTTTAAAACATAAAACATACTTAATCAAGAATGTACGCCTAATTAATTAAATCCATTATGTAGCGTAACCAAGTGACCAAGATTAAAAGATGAACTGCATTTTAACAGCAAACAGGTTTTAAACATAGCAGGAAGGTCACCAAAAAGAAAAAAGAAGAAGAA
>JBBYHO010000010.1:907530-919385 GCA_038382025.1 Adansonia gregorii | reverse complement strand
CTTCCCAAATCATGCTTTGGATTGGTTCAAGTGCTTGAACATGATCCTCTCACCCTTCTCTCCACCCCCTCTCCCTGCACGTTACAGAAATAAACTGTTCATCTGCAATGCTTGTGGTGACTTTGGCACTAGCTTTGACTACCATTGCTCTAGTTGCAAATTTGATGTCCATGTTGGATGTGCTGCTTTACCGAAAACCTTTAAGCATGGCAATCACCAACACGCGCTTGCTCTCTTCTATTCCGCCTCATGCAACAGGGGATACGATAACTACATCTGCAATGAGTGTGAGGAACTCGTCCCAAAGAAACGCTGGGTCTACCATCGTGCATAGTGTAAGAGTTATGGTATCCGTGTGCGTTGTGGAACTCCTGAATGCTGCAAAAATGATAGCACTGATAAGTTATAAATAAAATAAATAAATAAAACGAGTTTCTGCTTCAAATGCAAATAAGTTTTCATTTTCAACAAATTAAAAGCAAACAGGGAAAGCATTCAAACATATACTCCATTAAAAACAAAAACCCTTTACTTTTGCTAGGGGTTTTCAAATCCCAAATTTCTTTCTATACTATATCATCTCTCTCTGAAAATAGGAATTGGTTCTTTCCTATCTCTGATAAATCCCATCCTCTTTTTAGTAATTTTCCAAGTACTCCTTAGACCAGCACTCATGGGAAAACATTTTCTGTTGTCTTCAGTATTCAAGACCAGTATTTTCCCAACAATTCTGAGCTTCCATGTTTTCACTTGCCAAGGGGAATAAACTTCAAAAAAATCCAAATAAGCAGCAACCTACCGCAAACCTTCGATAGCATTATTTGTTAACCAAGTCATTAACATGTAAACTCGCAGAAATCTAATTCCTATTGGTTTAGATTGAATTGGTCCGATCGAATTATTGTATTTAATAAAGAATATTTTGATAACTTTTGTAATTTTTATATAATAATTCATAATTTCTTTCGTAATCTTTGATATAATTTTAATAATTTTTATATAATTTGATTCACTAATCAAATATATATTAACTCAATCAAATAAAATAAAAAAAAAACTAAATTAAAGTAATAACAAAAGAAAATAAAAGACAGGAGATTTATGTATTTAAAATTTTTTAAACTGAGTTTATATTTTGCAGCTCTTCTAACTTTTGATATAGAAAGTTTACCATTTATCTAATATGACGCTATTTGCTATCATGCACAATTTTTAACCTTTTTTTTGTTCACTTATATCGTAATTAGAACTACGCATATTTATTATTTTTATAAAAAAATAATATGATAATTTTTTTAAATTATAATTACATAAAAAATTATAATTATAATCGAGATTTTATAAGGTAGATTTCACGACGATAGGATTTTAACTTTAAATTTTAAGATTTTACGGCTCATTGACTTTTTAAGATTAAATGTATAGTTTTTAAAATATTGTTATTTATTTTAAAAAATATTATAATAAAAATTAAAAAAAACATTTATATCCTTATTTTATTATTTAGCATAAAATATTTATTTAATTTTTATATTAAATAAATTGATTTCATTTTAACTCTGTGATAATAAATTACTGATAAAGATTAATAAAGGGAACGTTTGGTATAAAAGCCAAAATAATGGCGGTTTGTAAAGTATTTCTTCCCCGAGAGAACGACTACAAGAATTAGGAAGGGGAAAAAGAGAAAAGCTCTCGAGAGAGGCGTGAACCCAAACAAAGCGAGGGAAAGAAGAAATCAAAGATGTCGGGCATGGGAGACGGGTACGTGGGCACGGCCCAAGATGCAGTGAGGATCCGACGTCTGGAGAAGCAGAGAGAAGCCGAACGCCGCAAAATCCAAGAACTCAAAACCAAGTCCGCCTCCGCTAAAGGTCAACCTGGTCTCCTCCAATTCGGCTCAAGTACTTCCGAGGTCCATCTCCTTTCTCTTCCCCTATCATTTGCTACTCTAGGGTTTTTATTTTCCCTTTTTTTCCCATTGGAAATCTATTAATTTCTTTTTATTAATCGTTCTTTCCATCTTTCTTTTCAGATTCTCGAGACTGCATTTAAGAAGGAAACTGTTGGTTTGGTTACAAGAGAGCAATATGTGGAGAAGGTAATTTAGGGTTTCCTTAGCAGGGTTAAAAAATTGAAGGATGTATATAGTAGAGTGAAAAAAAATGGGGGAAAAAGGAATTATGGATGTATTTGGTAGGAAATAAAATTTTATACCAATTTTCTATGTTTTCAATGTTCTATTCATCCTACCTTGCAAAGCTTTAGTCCCTTGATTGTTCATTCCATTATATAATCTATGCTTATTGAAACAAGGTGCCTAACCGTAACCGTTATTTCTATCTTTGATAGAGAGTTAATATCCGAAACAAAATCGAAGAGGAAGAGAAGGAGAAACTCCAGAAGCTTCAACAGGAGTAAGTTGCATATACAATCTTTTACATATTTCTATGGATCTTTTTTTTTTACTTTATTTAGTCAACATGTTGCCTTCTTAAAATTATAGGGAGGAAGAGCTTCAGTTACAAAAACGTAAAAAGAGGAAAGTTAAGGGGAATTCTCGCCTATCTTTTGCTGATGATTTGGAAAATGGAAGTGAAGAGGAAGATGAGGAAAACAGTGAGAATTTTTCTGCTTCTTTTACTCTTATAATGTTATAGTAGTATATTTATAGCAATTGCAGTATAATTTGTATGTTTCAAATCAAACATGCAACTATTGTAGCTTGAAGATTTAGTTAACAAATATGCATCAAAGGTAATTGGTCTTGGTAAATTGCAACTGTTGGCACTGAAACTTGTTACTTGTGCTTGACTTTTCCTATAATAGTATGCAGAGATTTAGATTTCTTTTATCTTAACATTTGTATGGCTAAGTGGTAAACTAGTAGTACATCAACAGACCCAACAATAAAAGAGAGTGTTTTTATTTCACTTAGGATGATTACTAATTGGAATTGGTAGAGAGGGTTTTCTACTAGTTGTCTTCACTGACAATCTCCCTTCTCAAAATTGTGATTTGCTTTCTTCCATATTCCAGGATTGCAGCCTTTTTTTTTTTATTTCTTTATTTCAGGGCCACTGATTAGATCCCATCTTGAAAGATTTAGTCTATATGAATCATTGGGTCTTTTGAACATTGAGGACTAGTATAGGGGCTTGAAGTTTTGTTGTTAATTGCCATTGAAAACATTCACTACCTATTGAGTCCTTTGATTGCTTTGTGGGCTGTGCACCTGGTGTTATGGATGTTGTGCTATTGACTTGTTGGTGTTGGTCTTTCTAGGAATTCCAGGTGGCATCATAGCTAGGTAATTGAATTTCTGGAAATCATAGATAATAACAGCTCTTTCATTTGCATGCCGGGGTTTCCTCTAGATTTTTGTATGGATTTTTTCACTATTACTTAATATTTTATGACTGCTGTGAATATGGTTTGATTTTAAGATCCTGCTCTTTGTTATATATGGTTGTACATAAGATAACATTTTTGCATTTTTTGTTCGATATATGGTTTTCAATGTTGATTTAGTTTCTAGAGACTTAAACTTAATTATTGATTCTTTCATATGGTTGACTCACAATAGCAGCTTCTGTGATGCATTCTGCAGAAAGTTCAGAACCAAAGAGGTTTACTTGTGGAAAATTTGGCAAAGATCCCACTGTGGAAACTAGCTTTTTGCCTGACAGGTGAAATTCTCTATGCGTTTGTGTCTGATGTTCTGCCATGCGTGCATATCCATGTACTTGCATGTATATGTTTGTAGCAGAATTGGACCTAACATTTGAGCTTAGAGTTGACAAGGATAATCTTTCAGTGAGCGGGAGGCCGAGGAACAAGCTGAGCGCGAAAGGCTGCGGAAACAGTGGCTTCGTGAGCAGGAGCAAATTAAGAGTAAGTTTTCTTCATTCCTTTTTTGACAGATGCATGTAAAATAGTGTCTTGACTGACTGTTTTTCGTGTCTCAGATGAACCCCTTGAAATTACTTACAGCTATTGGGATGGAGCAGGCCATAGACGAGTGATCCAGGCAAGTGAAACTACCTAAATGAAATTTACGTAATTGAATTTTTTATTTTCGGCTTCTTTTATTTCCATTTAGCTGTAATTTAATTGTTTCTGTTTTTCTATTGTTCAGGTACGCAAGGGAGATACCATAGGAGAATTTCTTCGAGCAGTACAGCAGCAACTTGCACCAGAGTTTAGAGAGATTCGAACAACTTCTGTGGAAAACCTGCTTTATGTGAAAGAAGATCTTATCATTCCTCATGTGAGTCGAATATAAAATCAGCCTCGTAATTACAGCTGCAATTTTTACCATGTTCAATGGATGTTAACTAATTTGATTTCATTCCTTTTCATGTTTGTGAAAGTTCAGCAACATAGCTTCTACGAGCTGATTATTAATAAGGCGAGGGGCAAAAGTGGACCGGTAACAATCGATGCTCGATGCATTCTTCACCATATTAGTTGCCCTATATTGCTTGTTACATGTGGTTCAACCTTTTGCTGGTTAACTTTGTTTTATTCAACTTAGAGATAAGAGGAAAAGAATAAATTAGCATCAGCGGTGTGCTCGTCAAGGATTTTGAGATTGCTAAATCACCCAAAATCTTAATATTGGTAGAGTTTATTAATACCCCTCGCTTATTAATCTTGTTTGTCTTTTTTTCTGAAACAGCTTTTCCATTTTGACGTGCACGAAGATGTGCGAACTATAGCTGATGCTACAATTGAGAAGGATGAGGTATTTTTCCTCCCACTAATTCTTTTGCTGGAAGACGTTTAATTTGAAGTTGGTACTATGACATAGTTGATTGATTTTTAGAATGTACTCAATTCTCTCCAATTTTTGACAGTCTCATGCTGGTAAAGTAGTCGAGAGGCACTGGTACGAAAAGAACAAGCACATCTTCCCTGCTTCAAGATGGGAGGTAACGTACTCTCTCTCTCTCTCTCTCTCTCTCTCTCTCTCTCTCTCTCTCTCTCTCTAGGTGCTCTTGCCTGTGTATATGGCGGTCTCAGCCTTGGCTTGCTTGTGATGCAATGGAACCTTTTGATTTATGGAGGGAAGACTAATTTCTAGTTGTTTTTATTCATCGTTGTATTTGGCAGATATATGATCCGACAAAGAAATGGGAGCGCTACACGATCCATGGAGATTGATTCGTTGTGGAAGCCTCGTGGGAAGAGAGGAGTCTGCCTTTTGTATTTTTTATTTTTTAATTGTTCTAGGGATTGTCGTAGAAACTTAAATATTTTTTTCATCTATTTCCTTGGGCGGCTTAATCTCGTATCTGGAAATTTTTATTATTAATTAGTTTTACATGATAATGCGAGGACTTGTACATTTCAATTTTTCCCTGCAATTTATGCTTTACTTTTAGGTGATACTGTTTTTAATTTTTAAAAATATTTATGTTTAATTTATATTTAAATACGAGTATTAAAATATAATTTTTTGAGAAAAAAACGGAAGGTGTTTCACGGCAGGGAAGATAAAAGGTGCTTTTTTTTCCAAGGGAAAAGAAGAAAAACCCAAAAGAAGGGGGGGGGGGATAATTTCTCAGGGACCAACGACGACGCATGTATGTAGCTGGCAAAGTGCAGTGGAAATTTTATGGGACCAAAACGACGACGTATATATGCAACTAAGAACAAATGAATAAACGTTGAATTATTTAAAACACGCCATTGACCAGAGAATGGATCCAGTGCCTGGCGTGGGTTGATTGGCTTGTGTTCGGCTCTCTGTTATTGGGGTCTGATAGTTGTAAGCGTTGCACTCCCAACCCTCGTTAGTACTCTCACGCACCGATCATTCCACTATTTCTCTTTTCCCTTGTCTTTGACGAAAAAAGGAACTCTGAGAAATGGCGATGAAAAGTTTTAGGGTTTTCTTTTTTGCTCTACTCCTCCTCGCCTCTGTTATCCTCCAAGGTCTGTATATTATCTTCCAGATCTAGATCTGTTCGCTTTAATTTAACATTATATAGCTGTATATGCTTATAAATTCGTTTATTTTTGCGGATTTCGATCTTACTTTTGGATTTTCTGCTTCCTTGTTTACTGCGATGGTTTTGATCTGTTTCAATGAGATGCAATTCGATTCGTTTTCTTGTAGTATTTTAATTTGACTTTTCGCTTTACATCCATATGAGATTGATTTGTTTTTCTCGATTTATCATTCGATATTGGGAATTTGAAGTGATTCCTTTGTTTCCAAAGTCATGGTTGCGTTGTATGGTCCTGAAATTTCAATTAATTTCTCTCTCTCTCTCTCTCTCTCTCTCTCTCTCTCTCTCTCTTGGAAAAAGCTTATGCATAGTTTGGATATCTTTTCTTGCTGGTATTTTAATCGCACTTTAAAGTTCAGTTTCGCTTTCCTTTTTTGTCTAACAAAAGGCGACGAAAAGACTGCTTGTTACTTTGATGTCCTTGTTCTGTAACATTCTTGATGTTGATTTGCTTTTTTGTTGCATTAATTTTTATGTACTGATTTATTTTTTGTTTCTCGCAAATTAATAAATAAATGAGTTGTGGATATTGTTTTTATATTACGTGATTTGCTTTTGTGTGATACAGTTACTAGATGTCAATCTGAACCAGAGGCAGATGATGCAGAAGCTGTTGGTGGTCTCGGGATTGTTGGTGAGGATGCACAGGATTTTGGTGGTGGGAACTTTGGCTCAGCTCCAGGAGTTGAAACTGTCTGTATTTTCCCTAAAAATAGTGCCAAACGTAAGAACTTTTTGATGCTGCATGTGGGGTTTTGATGTAGAATGATTTTGAGAGTGATGTGCATTTTTATTAATGGCTAACCTGTTCTTTTGAACTTGGGCAGTGGTTCAGGCTGGAGAAGAGACTGAACTCCTTGTTGGGATGGAAAATGTTGGTAATTAATTTGTCTTCACAACATTACTAGCTAGTTTTACAATGAAATGTGGCGTTATATATTGAATAGTGGCACATAATTTATCTGTCTGTCTTTTGTTCGCTATACTTAAATGCTTACCTCTTTTTTCTTAGCCTTGCGGGGTTACCTTCTCTCTTGTGCTTAGCTTACTTCTTTAAATTGCAGGGGAGTCACCTGTGAATGTTATTGCAATCAAGGCTAGTGTTCATCTTCCTTTTGATCATCGTATGCTTGTTCAAAATCTTACAGTTCAGGTAATCATAGGTATTCTTAACGTTGTGCTGGTTAAAATTTCCAAATTCTCATGATTTATTTGTTAGTGGAGTTTCCATTTTGATCAATTTCTATTATTTCATAACTTAAAAAATTTGCATAATTGAATATGTTGCCATTTAGTTTTTATAAATAAAATTATGCATTCATTGAGTTTATTGAATTTTTTAAATAACCATTGTGAAACATATGGCCAATAATATGAGTTTTATGCATTATGTTAGATTAGCATCTGTCCCTTTGCAATTTTTTATCTACTTTAATCAGCTTTAATATTTATAGTGGAGTTCATTATTAATACAGCTAATTAATATGATGGATTGATGTTGAACTTGCATTTAGATGCGTTTTCTCAGTTCAGGAAACAATAGCAGAGAGTTTGGCAGTAATGTAGATTTTGCTGTTTCTTTAACTGTTAAGTTTAGACCTTACAATTATGTTAAGATTGAGCCTGAGCTTGTAGTCTCAGTTAGGACATTCATGCTCAAATTGGTCACTTTGCTGCTGGTTTTGACTGTTGCGGTTTAAGTTTGTGAAATTTTTTTTTTGTCTTTCATAATTTATTATTAAATGCTTGTTGCATTATCTGAAAAAATCTTGAGCTTCTCTGTTGCTATGAAGTTGATCATGCACCTTATTATCTTCGAGTTTTACAGCCTATGTTGTTGGATTGAGACTGCCTGTGACATCTGCTTACAGATTCTGCAACTGAAAATGTCTCTTTTAATGTAGGCCTTTAACAATGCATCTGTACCCCCTTCAAAGCAAGCTACTTTCCCTTACATATTTGCGGTTAGCAAGTACTTACAGGTAAATGGTTCAATCTAGAACTGTATATAAATTCTTTACGTTGGTTCAATTGGGAAACAGAGGCGTGTTTGGTTCAATAAGTAATAGAGAACCCAACATTCAGTAACCAGTAAAAAAATTAGTAAACTGGTTTTGAGTCCTCTTTTTTTTTTTAATTCAAAATTTTTTTTGGTGAATGGTGAGATTTAAACCTTTAGCCTCTTAATTATATATTAAAGACGATACTATCAAGCTAAATGCATACCGCATGAAGTAGTGACCGGAGGTTCCACCGGTTAACCTCTGGTCCGGTTTTAATTCATTGGAGAAGGATAGTTATTGCAGTTAAGCTTATACATTTTGATGCAGCCTGGAACTTTTGATCTCGTGGGTATAATTGTTTATGAGATTGACCAGCACCCGTACCAAAGTACATACTATAACGGTACCATTGAAGTTGTTGAGGCTGGTGGTTTCCTGAGTGTGGAGTCTGTTTTTCTTGTTACTCTTGGGATTGCACTTCTTGTTCTCCTTGGTTTATGGCTTCATGGTCAATTTCAGCGTATCTCTAAGGTATTCTAATTGTGCCACCTTGCAGTTTTATTAATTTACATCAATAACGATGTATGAGAATACTGTATGAATGAGGTATGATCAACACATGTTTGAAGCTACTTATTATAAGATCCAATATTTGATAGAAAATATTGTTAGATGTCTCTCGGGAAAGAGCACATCCATATATACATGTTGGAAAATCTACATTGTTCTAGAATGATTGCATGAATGACCTATTTCAAATTCTCAACATGCTTTTGTGATGGGAATGTTAAATATTTTTGATTCTTCTTACATTTAAGAAATTTTCCTCTTGCAATATGATTTTATCGGGGCATGCACACTTGCAAGGAGAGAGAGCCAGGGGGACAAGTGCTTGTATCTATATATACACGTTTCTTATGTTCCATTGTGGAATTAACCTAATATGTCTACCTTTATTATTTTGCTAGAAAACTAAGAGGGCTCCAAAAGTTGAAGTCGGAACTGGAACTACTGATGCCTCGTTGGATGAATGGCTTCAGGTTATGGCTTGGCTTATGCATCATTATCACTTCCCATAATTTCAATTGCAGTTAGATTTGCCTCTATTTATTCAATGGCCATGGTTGAGGGGGGGGGTTATGGACCTGCCCTAAATATGAAATATCATTAGTTCATTGCAAACTTCATTCAATTGCTGTAGGACGATTGCTGATAATGTCCTGTTTTGGCATTTCAGGGGACTGCTTTTACTCAGTCAGCTTCCCAATCAAAGAAGAAGAAGTAGACGGACAGTGCTTGTGAAATCTGGCTATTGTAACTCATGCTAAGGCATTTTGAAATTTTAAGTTAGGGCACAAATAGTTGAGAATTAGGCCAGGAAAAGACATACCTTGCTGTTGTAGCATGTGAAAGGAACATTTTTTTTTTGCTACATTTTTATTTTCATGAGGATGCTGAAATTGAGCCTTTTTGAAGCAAACTAACTCGGATATTAGGCATAAGGGTGCATTTTATTTGAACCCGAGGAATTTTCCTGATCCTACCATGGCATTTGCTTCTTGTTTCTTGGTCATTCTTCTGCATTATTACCAAAGGTAGGGACTTGAGTTAGTTTTATCGGTGTTTTGTGTGTTGAAAAATCTAGCTTGCGGCGGTTGTTTATCTTTCACTACTTTAACTGCACTGACTTTATAATATCTAATCTAATAGTGGTCATTACATTCCTTTTGTCAATGTATCTTTCATGTGCCGGATTATTGTAAGCTTGGGGTATAGATTAAATATTTGTCTTGTTTGGAGCTGCTCGACAACTGTGAGTCTGCTAAATGTGACGTATCATGAGGTCCAACTGGACCTCATGGAGTTGGATCCAAAAATAGGTTTATGCGGTTATTTGTCTATTTGTAACGATAAGCACATAAATTTTTTTCGTTAAAGGTGAAAGAATAATTCATTCTGTGCGCATAATTGATCCAAAAGTAGGTTTTTGCTGCTATTTGGGTGACGAGTACACTGTATTGATCACACGAGTTGGATCCAAAAATAGGCTTTAGCTGCTATTTGCGCAACAAAGAGCAAACGGTATTCTTCAATTAAAGGTGAAAGAGTTGAGGTAGGCAGTATTTTTTATTTGAAGGCCGTGGCATTCTTTAGTAAACGGTGAAAGAATAAAAGGATAGTTGGCTTCTTACTTATCAAACAGCTGCGTCATGGAGTTGTATCCAACAATCCTAAAAACAGTACCTTTTTTTAACCTTTGTTTCGAAGGTTAAAGCTAAGGTAGTGAGGTACGAAAAGCTCTGATTGTCATATTTACCATGCGCATTTGAAAATGTTGAAAGCAAGGACTAATAAGTGACAATTATGGACAGACCTTGTAGGACTGCATTGTTTTTGTACTATGTTGTGTTCCTTGGAAAAGAAAGGGAATCAAAGTTCAAATTACTTGAGCAATACGATATAAACGGATGGGTATTATTCGCCAATTAACCTCAAACATCATGATGGATGGGTAAGTAGATGCTTGATTGGGGCTTTTGCCATTTGATAACGAAAGTTATGCTTGTTCCAGGAATCCTCCGTTATGCAAATGAAGTGGGCTTTAGATTTGGCGGATTTGCATAGCTTAATCATGAATTTTGTAAAGGAAGGTACAGCAGTTGAGCAAAGAGCCCGGTCGTTTTCGTAAAGGTAACTCCTATAATTTTATTTTCTTTTTTTTTTTTTATAATTACAATTTTGTTTTCGTCTTTTCAAGAAATGCCTAAATAATCAGCGGATCCCCTATTTACTTTGTAGCATTTTTATTTTCGTAGATTCTCCACTTCTTCTCCACGTTAAGTCTGAAATCTAAATTACTGATCACTTACGAAAGATACGAAATTAAGCGACAAGTTGAAAAGGAAAAAGAAGGGGAAAAGTATGCCACAGCATCTGATACCGTTACGTTTAGCGAATAATTATTATTATTATTTTTTGTCGATTAGAAGGAAGGACCGTGCCCTTCCTACATACAAGCATCCTCACTCTCACTTAAAACCCCAACTATCAATCCAAAAAAAAGCTCTCCAACTATGGCTTCAAACCCCAAGGTTTTCTTCGACATGACGATCGGTGGCCAGCCGGCTGGTAGGATTGTGATGGAACTCTTCGCCCATTGCACTCCTCGCACCACGGAAAACTTCCGTGCCTTATGCACCGGGGAGAAGGGCGTCGGCCGTAGAGGCAAACCACTCCACTACAAAGGGTCATCCTTCCACCGTGTGATCCCTAATTTCATGTGCCAAGGTGGCGACTTCACCGCTGGAAACGGCACCGGAGGTGAATCCATCTACGGAGCCAAGTTCGCAGACGAGAACTTCATCAAGAAGCACACTGGACCGGGCGTCCTGTCGATGGCAAATGCTGGACCGGGCACGAACGGATCTCAGTTCTTCATTTGCACTACCAAGACCGAGTGGCTCGACGGAAAGCATGTGGTTTTCGGACAAGTTGTTGAAGGCATGGATGTGGTTAGAGCCATTGAGAAGGTTGGGTCTAGAGGTGGAAGGACATCCAAGCCTGTTGTTATCGCCAACTGTGGACAGCTTTCTTAAAAATGGACCAAACTGGGGTTATTTTATGTTCACCTTGGATAGTGTGTTAAGAACTTGCTTTATGTTGTTCTTACAAATGAGATGGGTTTTTAATATCATAGTCATAATAATGATAATTATTATTCATTTTTATCAGACTATTTTTTTTGCAATATTATCTGCTCAGCAAGTACAAGCAGGCGCCTTAAAAACAACGATGAAGATGAAATTTGAGCTAGTCCTGCGATGGTCTGGCCTTC
>JBBYHO010000010.1:874146-895868 GCA_038382025.1 Adansonia gregorii | reverse complement strand
ATACTCCACGATACATATGGGCCACAGTCCCACCGCCATCGCATGACAAATACGAGGACCATGCTACTTTTTTTGACAATAGTTGTACCCATTAAAGTAGGAGAATTAAATTTTCTCTCCTTTTCTTGCAGTTTAACTACCTTTGAATCCTTTTCTTTCGGCCTATAAAAGATCTTGTAAAGTGACAGATTGTTCAAAGTAAAGTTTTTCTAGCTACTTCTCCTATTTTTTTGGCTTGAAAGATCATTTGGCTCAAAGATTTCTTAGAGATTGGCTCAAATCTGTGCTACACAGAGAGAAAAACAAGTGAAGATGGGCAAGCTAGGCGGCAATGGCATTCTATTGGTGATCATCTCCCTAATTGCGGCGGTGCCATTGGCTCCAAGCTTCCGAGTAGAGAGTTGGGCCTCAAAGCTCCATAACAAGAAAGAGACGGTAACCAATCTTCAATTTTACTTCCATGACACTGTCAGTGGTAAGAACCCAAGTGCCATTAGGGTGGCTCAAGCTGCCGACACTGAAAAATCCCCTACTCTTTTTGGAGCCTTGTTAATGGCGGATGATCCACTGACCGAGACGCCTGATCCGACTTCCAAGCAGGTCGGCCGAGCCCAGGGGATTTACGGATCAGCTTGTCAGGAAGAGTTAGGCCTAATCATGGCCATGAGCTTCAGCTTCACGGATGGGATATACAATGGTAGCTCTATAAGCATTCTCGGCAAGAATTCAGCCCTAAATCCCGTTCGTGAGATGCCCATTGTGGGTGGAACCGGCCTTTTCCGGATGGCACGAGGATATGCGCTCGCCAAAACTCATTGGTTGGATGCAACCGGTGATGCTATAGTTGGCTACAATGTTACCATCATTCACTAGCATTAACATACGTATACGTACGTTATTTGCCTTTTCTCCTTTGTTTTATCGTCAGAATTCCTGTATTTTGATCTTCGCTTCTTGAATAATATACTGTTTGACAATTTATACTTTATTAATGTACTATCGTTTTACTACATTACAGTAATTGGTAACCTAATTATGGATTCCGTATCAAATGTCAATGCCGTTCAACATTACATCTGCCAGAAATAAACTACGCTTCCTTTCATCGTACTTTGCTGAAACTCATACCTTGAAATCCCGACCACATTATTGCGAATAAATTCCCTTAAATAAGGAAAAAAATGTATATATCAACGTAGGTCTAATAATGAATCGATATCTTGGTGAGATTTATCTCTTACCAAACTCTCAAATGAAGCCTTAAATTGTGGGACAGTCGGCCTTGATTCGCGCTGGCTTTATAAGTTTTATTATTAATTAAAAAAAAAGTAAAACCCACAGAAGAAAAGAGTGCAGATAATTGGTAATGGCAAAAAGTGACAGCTTTTATGGACTGCAATGATTCATGACAAAGACGCCTTTAATTTTCACTTTGTTTTTGCTTGTTTGATTTCATAGGTAACGTGTTCATACCTGCCAGGGTAGAGTCAACACAGTCATTTCAAATTCCTCAAAACCAAATCATGATAACTTGATTTAATCTCCATGGAATTTTCGAACGGTTTCAATTGACACACAAATTCTTCTCGTGAACCATATAGTAATAAATAAATAAAATACTGACAGTTGAACGTGAAATTCAATCACTTCTCCAACGGGTCAAACTAAGTAGGTGGTAGATTTTCTTACAAGGAGTTGACAAATTGGAAAGGCAGCAGCGAAGAGAGAGTTTTTTCAGGGTTCAAACTTTAAACCACGCAATTTAGTCACATATTTTTAAACTGTACGGATTAGTAATTTGTTGGTAATCGAAATCATACTATAATAATGTTCAAAATCTCTCAGGTAGAGAAACCCAAACCGGATTTGAGGTCACCCAAGTATTTAGCAATGTATAAGATAAGATTATGGATGAACCTTAGAAGAATAAGGTCAAATTAATTAAGCTAGTTGATCCCACTTCGCCAAAATACGTATCGATTGCCAATTATTCTAGATTTTTATCCAAAATTTCATGCGGTTTTATGAAACATTGACTCATTTAACAGATCTCAACACAGGATCCAGAAACTTGTTATATTAAGATTAAAGAATTGAAAACAAGCTTAGCTTTCTCGAGAGCTTTTTGGCTTAACGTTTGCCATGCATATATGTGGACAATTGGGTTGCCAACTGGTATGTAAAATACTAACCTATGCCATGATATTGAAACTTACAAAGACATTAACAAATCAAATCCAACATAAGCTTTCAAATAATGCAGAAGTTTATTGATTACGCTTAAGAGGGCATATCCTAAGACGTTTCTCAAGTGCATGCATGAAGAAGGCCTAGCTAAGGGTCTTGTTTGGCAATACTATACTATATATATAGCGTTTGCAACTATTATTGACAAATGGCAAGGCATAAATCTTATGAGAGCTCTTCAGGGTGCATATCACACTTTCAGCCCAAAAAAAGCATGATTTCATTAGAGATTATAAATCCCGAGATATAACAAAAAAAAACCTTAATTCAAAATATCTAACAAAGCAACTACAATCACTATAATCCGAGAAGATATTGTTGAAATTAAAAAAGAACAAAAAAAAATTATAGATATTTCAGCACCTTACTTGCTTCAACTCATTCTTTAAGACCACTGTGAGAGAGATGGCCATTTTAAAAAATTTGTCCTACCACCGCATAGTTGCTATAGCTCATGTAATCTAGTTTTCATCATTGTCCATACTGCATTTGTTGGGGATAATCAAGTAGCTTTTTCACCAGTGGAAGCAGAGCAACCAAAGCGAGCTGAAGCTGTTCCGAGCTATTTATTCGCATACTGAATTGTCCTGCACCTCTGTTATTCAAATTGGCACGAGCTATTAAGTTTGTAGACCGTCCAACAGGGACCTGTGACTGTATATTGCATCCAATGGCAAGATCTCCATGCCAATCCATGACAGAGAGCCCAAGTGTGGACAAGGAGCGACCCAGAGGGTAATCTTTATCCCTCAATTGTGCTTCCAAACTGCCACCATAAGCAATATCACCACGAGCAGTCATAGCACCCCCTGTCATGACTACCTGGAACCGCTTGTTAGCAATCGCTTTGTCTTCAACTTTCACTCCAGCAGATAATGCATCGCCTAAGAGTGTAACTGAGATGCCAGCCGTTGCCTTATTTTTCCTGAAGTTACTAAACCTTGTCTCACTGCGCAAAGTGTAGGCCAAGTCCTTTCCAACAGTCTGCATATCAAAACCTAATGAAGTTGCTTTACCTTCCCCATGCTTTAAAGAACTGGCTAGTTCCATTTGGACGTTGGCATCCTTTTTGTCCTTAGTAATTTGGCCAGAAAATGAGATAGGAAATTTATCTTTCGCAACGAACAATCTCTCAACATTAATACCTTCATAACCAACATCATGATCCCAGCCATGAGTATCTAGAACAGGCCTCACAAGCCACGGGTTGGAGGAATCAAGGTAGCGATACCGATGAGTAGGATTATCGGAATCAAAAGACACAGGCAAGGCCAAATCAGGCATGGGAACTGGAACAGAGGAAGAACCACTACTTTCTTCTTCTGCATTTTCACCATGCTCACTTGGCAGATCCTCAGCTGCTTCAGCCATTTTCTTCATCATCTTTCGCTGCTTTTTCTCTTCCTTCAGTTGCTTTTTCATAAAAAGTTTTTCTCTATATTCTAATTCATCAAAATATGCCTTCTTTTGAGCTTTACTAAGCTTTGCTATCTGTGCTTTCGTCAACCGCTTGAAAGGTGGTAGCTCATCATATTCTGATTCATCCTCAGAGTCTGAGGATTCATCCAAGTCATCATCTAAACCATCTCCATCACCATACTGCTCTTCAGGCAGCTTAACTTGTGGTCTTGATTGAAGAAGAGATGAAAGAAGGAAAGGTAAAGGAGGTGTTCTTGTTCGTGTAGCAAAAGGCTTTCCTGGAGGTGTATCTTGCAACTTCAAAAGTGTGTTCGCTTCAGCCAGAATTTTAGATGCAAAGGAAAGCAACAACAAATGAGGTTTCCAAACCTGACCATTCGGCAAAACTCTCTGGCCTGCCCTATTTGTTCTACAGGCAGAATGGTTCTCCACTAACGAGACAGGATTCATGAGCCGCATATCCCCAGCTGCCTGACGAATAGCCTGTTGGACAACATGAGAACGTTGAGTGACAAACATGTCATAACTAGAAGCAGTACCATTTGGGCCATCCGGCGGAGCAGAAGCCGCATGAGTCAGAACCACAATTGCATTAAACCATATAGATGGTCCAAAGATCTCAGTGATGGTGCGCAAGAGAGGCATATCACCAAAATCCCTGGTTTGCATGTCCAACCTATCAAGGTACAACACAATATCTGGAGGTGTTTTCTTAATGAAATGCTTGACAGAGTGAAGGATCTTCCCATTCTGGTGTTGGTCAGACCAGGACGGCAGAAGGCCTGGTGTGTCAATTACACGCACCTTAATCCCATGCACAGTACCCACGACATCCTGAACCTTCTTTGTACCTGTCTGGAAAGCATCAGTTCCAAACTTAACTTCATCAAATATTGAATTAATAGTAGCACTTTTACCAACTCCTGTCTTCCCAAGGACCATAATTGTACAAGAGAAATCAAGAGGTTCATTCCCAGATGCCTCAAGCTGTTCCGCCATGGCACTTGCACGGTCAAAGCTGAATGCACCAACACGACCCCCATTTCTACCCCGCAGCTGCTCCGCTAATCCTAGTCTGTACAAAACCTGTGCCACAACGACATTATGGGGAGTTTGCCCAAGCCTGTGTGCAAGCCGCAAAAACTTAACTCTAATCAACTGAAGCTTTTCTCGAGTCTCATCACTCTCCTCAGCTTCCCCATTTGCAGAGTCTTCAACCTGTTGTGCTTGTACCTGAGTTACGGTGCCATTTACACGAGGTTGTTGCACCATCCTAGAGGCAGGCTCCAACAGCGGAGCAGCACGCCCAAGGCCAGCAGGACAAGAAGTGGTGGTAGCAGAATTTGTAGATTTTACAGATGATGAAGGCACTGCTGCAGGTAGAACTTCACGTTCTCTAATTACCGGGATGCTTTGCTTCAGCTCCTGACCTATATCTGCTTTCTTTCCAGACTTTTCAACATTTGCAGCCAAAGAAGACCCTGGAGCATGTTGAACTTCCTGCTCTCTTGTCACTTCAGTGCTTTGCTTATCTTTGTGATCATTCTCTGCTTTCTGTTCAGATTCTTCATTCCCATAAGGAATATCTTGAACTTCATCCACCATTTCATCAGGAAGCTGAGACTGAAAACCATTGTCAACCTCTGTTCTCAAATCAGTTTTACCAGCCTCAATCCTCTCATTCTTCTCACCTCTAAACTTTTCTGAAGAAGATAAGTTTCCAAATTCAGGAGCAACTGTCCCTTCCATAGATGTACTCATCTCAGGCAGCTTATCTTTCAGTTCAACAATCTCATCATTATACTTTATGTTCCTTGCATCTGATGGATCTTTTACTTCTCCATTCCTGTTGTCTTCCACCTCGACAGCAACCAAAGCGTTCCTTGCTTTTCCACCCTCATCTCCACCATCCAATGAATCAAGATCAGCTGTGGCACTTTTTACTTCCGTCCTCTCTTTTCCCATATCTCCTTTATCAAAATTAGTTGACTTGTCATTCAATGCTTCAACTTCATCATCTTGAACCTTGAAACCAGTGCCAGCTGAATTATCATCTGATTCCTTGGCCTTTTTGTCTTGATAATCGGTAGCCAATGCATCCTCCCTTGATTCATCACCCTTAACCTCTTGATGCAAAATCTCCAACTTTGGTTCGATTTTTACATCCTCCTCCACCTCATAAACCTCCAAAGTTTCCAATTTTTCGTCTGCTAACGTGCCATCTAAATATAACTTATCAACATCTCCATGTACAGGCTTCTCAATTAATTTATCAGATTTCATATTTCCTTCATCCTCATCCCTTGAGACTTCTTCTTCTCCAGTAGCACTGATTTCAGGTACCTCCTTTCCATCATTCAATTCATCCGTCCCTGCTCCTATTTTAGTCCCTCCCTCATCAATCTTATCAGATGGCGCACCACCACTAACACCATTCCAGCCCAACAGTTCCTCCACTTTCAGCTCATCCACTGGCACTCCCACATCCTCCTGAGGTCCAACCTCACTTGGAACCACATCCACCTTAGGCCCAACCTCACTCAGAACAGCATACTCCTGAGGTCTAACCTCACTTGGAACCCCAATAGCCTCTCCCAAGGTCTCAGCTTCAGGTTCTACATTTGTATCCTCCTGAACTTCCTCCAAATTAGAGTCACCCATTATCTCACCATTTCCAATTGCATCAGCAACTCCACTGCTGTCCCCCCCTTCAAAACCTTCTGTCTGTTCCTGCAAATGCTCCTGTGTTCCAATTGCCTCCTCAAAAACCTCATCATCTACATCCTTCGTTTCATTGGAACCTCCAAAAACCCTCTCCTCCACCTTCGCATTGGCAACGCTTTCTCCCACAATCTTGTTGTCTACCACAACAGAATCAACAACCATTCCTACCCCATTTTCCATTTTCAAAAATGTTGCTTCAAAAACCTAAATTCACCAAAACCATCAAAAACCGGTTATAGCCAACATCTCAATGATGAAAAATCAAGCACCCAAAACATCAAAACAATCAATTAAAAACATACCCACAAGACAAAAATCCCTCCTCGCCTAAAATCCAATATTAATGTACATGTTAAAAAAAAGATCTTTCCATTTCCTTTCCATCAAAACAACATTTTTCCAAAAATATCAGATCCTAAGTCGTACTAAAGTTCTCTTTATTAGGGTTTTCAACTTTTTTGCAGAAGGGATAAAATATAAAATATAAAAAAAATATATATATAATAAACAGACATTAGTAATATAAAAGAGAGAGGTTACCTGGTCTTTTTGATGCTACAGAGATTTTTAGACAGATGAAGGAAGAAAAAGATGTCTCTGGGTTTTTGCAGAATAATTGAGAGACAGATTAGAGAGAGAAAGGATCTTTGATTACATGTGCTTTACTTTCCTAAGCTTTCATATATCTACTAAAACTGCTTTGGTCTCTGCCCTTCGGATTTAGAAGAAGAAAGAAGGATAAGAAGGGTAATCAACGGACAACAATGGGGGTGGGGTTGTGATCAAACGGTGGAAGATGGTTCATTGGTATCATCGTTGAAGAAGCCGAATCAAGGTGACGTGGACATATAAAAAGTGGCAAATGGCAGAAGGGAAAGGGAAGGAGAGTATGTCACGTGATCATAACCCTGAGGTGAGAGCGACATACAGGGTGCCTTTGTGGGCCGTCCAATCTTTCCCCTGATTGCATGATTTGATTGTGCCCACCCATCTCTCTTTCTAATCTTTGATCATCCTCAGCAACCCAACTCAATAAACCAGTTGAGAGTGGTTAGTAAATGACTACTATACTCCCAGGCAAGTAGTACGAGGTAATGGCGGTACACCCCACTCCCCCCCCCCCCTTTTCACTATTTTTGTCCAAAGCCTTCTCGTGCTTAACACGATGGATCGTTGATTTTCACTTCCTTGTTTTGAGATTTGGAAAAAGTGTTGACCTTTGGAATAGTTCAATCCTAATCCTTTCCACCAGTTTTCTTGAGTAAAATGTTTTACGGATTTTTTTAGTCGTATAAATACAAACAGAATTCATATTATTAAATATTTTAAAATTATAATTATAATTATAAATGCAATATATATATATCAAATATATTATTTAAATATATCATATTATTTTATACTATCAAACATATCGATGTCATATTTGTGCTAAAATTATGACAATTGATGGGATTGAATGCTGTTGGGCCTTACATGAGGATTGAGGAGCATTTATTATATATCATCCAAATCCAATGCATTTGGACTTTGGGGTTGTGGGACTGTTATATTGGTGGACTTGACCTGCTGTGATTGGAACGAATTAGGTTGGGGAATATAGGGATCTTAATCAACTCTACCCTGCATGAATCACATCATGCCCAATTAATTCCACGTTTTAGGAACATCATTTTAATTTTTTTTTTCTCTTGAACCAAATATGCAAATTGAATACTTTTCACAAAGTTATATGTAAATATTCTCATTTACAAATTGTGCAATCAAAATCTGCATCCCATTTAATGATTCAAGCAAGGGAAAAAAAAACAAAAATTTCATAATTAATAATTATCGTGATTGATTTATTTATATCTTTATAGAATTAGATTGGTAATTTACTGTAGGGTGGATCCTTTGTGTATGCTCACAATCGTTTGGTGAGTTGGGACAAAGTTTGCTGCTCAAAATTCAGGGGTGAGCTGGGACTAAGAAAAGCACGTTATAGTAACATTGCGATGCTCGCAAAATCTGGTTGAAGTTACATTTGAGACACAAGGTTTTTTCGGTGATATATCTTCTATAGAAAATATTTGAATAATGTGCAGTTCATGGATGCAACGTCCAAACCAACTGCGTCTTCTGCATGGCGTGGATTATTAAAGACAGAAGATTGCATAAAGCAAGGATGTAAGTGGAAAATCGGTGATGGACGTCAAGTTAATTTTTGGAGAGTTTGGTGGGTTGGAATTAAACCATTAATAAACTCCATCTTGGATACATCTTTGATAGAACCCATGCAACAAAAAGTGGCAGACTTTACCGGTGAGACAGGAGGGTGGGAATTGGATTTATTGTACGGTCTGCTTCTTGTTAGGAGGATAGAAGAAATCATAGCAGTCCCCATTGCGACTCAGATAAAACTAAATGATGTTTGTTATTGGGGTCTTGAATGTTCAGGGCGGTTTACAGTTTCTTTTGCACATGGAAAAATTGCTTGTTCTAATCTAGAGGTGAAGGGTGGAGATAATTTAGACTGGGTTTGGCATCTGAGATGTCCCGAGCATATTCAGTTCTTTGTGTGGCTAGCATCTTTATATAAGCTAAATACTTATGAGGTAAGTGGTCGCAGACATATGACTTCTAATATCTCTTGTCAATGCTATGGTGAATGTGTGGAATCTATTGATCATGTATTGAGATATTGCATTTTAGCGAAAGAGATTTGGACGGCATTGAGAGTGAATGTAAGACAACCAAATTTTTTCAACTCTCAACTCAAATTCTGGTTAAAAAATATTTGTATGTCTATTGTGGCGGCAAATTTCCAAGTTCCTTGGGGAGTTTTCTTTGTCACATTATAATATGGGCTTTGGAAAAGTAGAAACAAGGCAATTTTTCAAAACATAAAGACGACATTTTGTCAGGTGGTTATATATGCTAGAGATTTTGCGAGGAATATAGCTACTGCTATGAGTGGACTGACTGCTCGAATATCTTAAGGACTGAATGCATTCATATTGAACGCTGATGGCGCTATGAAATGCAACACGAGTAGAGCTTCTGCAGGGCATTAATTAGGGACGAAAATGGGGATTAGGTTGTGGGGTTTTTATTATATAGCCACTTAACTAATAGTCTGCAAGCAGAACTCTGGGGATTAGAGAGGGTCTACGATTGGCAAAAATACTCGGTATTTAAAAGCTCATTGTGGAACTTGACGCTGCTGTGGTTGTTCACTTTTTAAATCGAAATTTGGATGAGTATAATCCTTTTGGAACTATGATAAGTTATTGTTGTGATATTATTAAGGAAGGGTGGATCATTAAGATTAGACAAATCTTTAGAAAAAGAAATCGTTGTGTCGACTAAGTAATACGGCTCAAAAACCAGCTTATGACATTACTCGACAGTCCTCCGAATAGCATTATCCCTTTGTTGCAAGCTAATCCTTGTGATAAGGGTATTATTAGAATGCAGTTTTTATTTTAGTCCTCGTGTACCAAAAACAAAGTCAATAATTGAGAAGGAAAAAATGACCACGTGAAATTATTTTAAAACAAAAAAAGCATGTGACCAACGTTGTAACTCGGGTTTCGTTTTTGGTTCGACAGTATCTGAGCTTCGCCCCGCTAGGAAATTGGGACACAAATGGACCCATAACCCCAAATCTCCCACGTCAAACCAACAGCCGCGCCATTCACTGCAACCGGCAATGCCTCGTCGGAGCTAAGCTGACATGAAGAACAAAAAAAGCACTTTTTTCTTTTTCGAATTCTCACATGGTCTCTCTCTCCAATGCCCTTACTCTCCCCCCCACTTCGTCCGGATCCCAGAAACCGCTTCTCCCAAAAACCTCCATGCCTTGTAAAATCCTTTCTCAATCTCGCTTCTCGAGGCCACCTTTCTCAAGCAATCTCTTCTCTCGAGCTCTTAACAAGAAAGGGTATTCGCTTACCCTCTCAAACTCTTGCTTCTTTCTTACAACAATGCGCAAAATCCAAGTCTCTCAAAGATGGCAAATTTTTACACCTTCATTTAAAGCTAACCGGTCACAAAAGACCCAACACTTTTTTATCCAATCATTTGATCAATATGTATTCTAATTGCGGTGATTATATCGGCGCTCGCAAAGTGTTCGATAAGATGGGTGCTAGAAATTTGTATTCTTTTAATAATATGTTATCTGGATATGCGAAATTGGGCATGATAAAGCCTGCTAGGAAGTTGTTCGATCAAATGCCGGAAAGGGATGTCGTTTCGTGGAACACGATGGTTATTGCTTATGCGCAAAGAGGGTTTTTCGAGGAAGCGCTGAGATTTTATAAGGAGTTCAGGAATTTGTGTATTGGATACAATGAGTTTAGTTTTGCTGGTGTTTTGACTGTTTGTGTTAAGTCGAGAGAATTGCTACTTACTAGGCAGGTTCATGGGCAGGTTTTCGCTTCTGGGTTTTTGTCAAATTTGGTGATTTCGAGCTCTGTTATTGATAGTTACGTGAAATGTGGGATGATGGGGGAGGCTAGGAGGCTTTTTGATGAGATGAAAGTGAGAGATGTTCTTGTTTGGACGACTTTAGTTTCGGGGTATGCTCAATGGGGAGATATGGAATCAGCTAATGATTTGTTTGATAATATGCCCGAGAAAAATCCGGTTTCATGGACCGCTTTGATTTCGGGTTGTGTTAGAAATGGTATGGGGAATAAGGCACTTGATTTGCTTACAAGGATGATGGTGTGTGGATTTAGACCTGATCAGTTTACCTTTAGTAGTTGCCTTTGCGCTTGTGCTAGTGTAGCTTCACTTACACATGGTAAACAAATACATGCCTGTTTGATACGAACTAATTTTAGGCCAAACATGATAGTCATCAGTTCACTCATTGATATGTATTCAAAATGTGGCAGTCTCAAAGTTGGCAAACAGATTTTTGATCTTACAAGTAATAAGCAGGATCCTGTATTGTGGAACACCATGATTTCTGCATTGGCACAGCATGGACACGGTGAAGAGGCAGTTAAAACGTTTGACGAAATGGTAAAACAAGGAGTGAAGCCAGATAGAACCACTTTTGTTGTTATTGTCAATGCATGTAGCCACTCTGGTCTTGTTCAGGAAGGGCTTAGGTATTTTGAATCCATTTCTTCTGATCATGGCATAATTCCTGATCAACAGCATTATGCATGTTTAATTGATCTCTTGGGTCGAGCTGGTTGTTTCGACCGGTTGATGCACCATCTGGAGAAGATGCCATGTGACCCTGATAGCCGGGTTTGGAATGCATTACTTGGTGTTTCTAGAATCCATGGAAATATAGAATTGGGAAGAAAAGCAGCTGAACAACTTATTGAGTTGGAGCCTCAGTCTTCTGCAGCATATGTATTGCTTTCTAGTATATATGGTGCACTTGGGAAGTGGGAATCGGTTGAGAAGGTGAGACATCTTATGATTAACAGACAAGTCAGGAAAGAGGTAGCTCTAAGTTGGATAGAACTTGAAAACAAAGTGCATGCTTTCACTGTATCAGATAACTTGCACCCTTTGAAAGAAGCAATATACTCGACCTTGGATCAGTTAGCTGGTCAGATGGATGAAGATGTTTCATTGTTTGAGTTTGAAAGTAGAAGTTAGCCATTTTAATCTTTTCTGGGTTATTTTCTAGGGGACCCGCATCTTGGATTCGTTTTTTTTGTTGTATCATTTTTTGCTTTCACCCTTCTCGTATTGTTGGCAATTCTAGCATAAGAGGTTTAACCGTGTTTAGATTCTGTAGAGTTGAATGTTTAAGAATTCATATATAATGTTGAGGTTTTTGCTCCAAATGTTTAGATTGTTCACTACTGGCAAGATTTTATGCTTCCTTATAGGCAATCGTTTCAGTCAAATATTACTTGAATAAAAATTGGTAACTTTGAAGTGCTGGCTTCAAAGTTCCACCCATCTTTTTGTTTCTTACAAATTGAACGGGCCTAATGCAATTCATCTGATGGGCAGAGCCTAAGAGCAAGCGCTTTCTGAGGGTTGGGCTTACTGAGGATTTCCTTTGTTTCTCCTTGTTTTTCCAAAATATATTAGTTGGTCCATTACCCATCCCATTACCATATAACGGCAGGTCCAGAGCCCCCCTGAAATAATCTTTACAGCAGACATGGGATTACCGATTATTGATTGTGGATCAGAAACTGAGGAAAGAGCTGATGAACATGTGTTATCTATCTATATTAAATGGTTGAGAAATCATCACTCATTTACTTTCTCTTATCAGGCTCTCCAAATAATTGATTTCAAATAATCAATAATTGTAGCTTTTGATGCACCCATGGTTTTGCAGGAGTGTGAGTTGCTGTTTTACCAAATTTTAGTTCTTATAAACTAATTATGTTCAGGCACAGTGAAACTTAAAATCGCCATGCAGAGCAGATATTCATAGGATGAAATTCCCATACTGCCTTTAGATATTTTAGTGCATCTCTTTTTGTCATTGCTTGCTAATAAATTTTGTTGGCCCTTTGTGATGTAAATATCATTCTTTTTCACATTCCCTGACATGGTTTATATCATGAGACTTAAGACCCTTTATTATGAAAGTCAGACAAGCTCAATTAACTGCAGGATTAACTCTTGAGCACTTGTGGAAGCCTGGTTTATTCTCTTTTTACCTGTTTCCCTTTTTGATTTCTTCATAGCTGTTGATTCATTGGACCTATAGCTCCTTAGCACTCATGAAAAATCTCGTCTTTAATTGTCTTGTTATTCATTGTAGCAAATTAGCCATCACCAAATTGACTTTCTATAATCATGGAAGCTTAATCTACAGATCATCTCTGCACATGGTAGGCCCCTGGATCTTCATTAATTGTGTGCGCCACGTTATTCAATTATGCTATGTAGTCTCCCATTGGGACCATCTTTCTTGGAGCTCCAACGGCCATCCAGCTCATTCGTTGCTTTTTTCAGGTTCTTTAGTCAGGCAGGCTGGTCGTTTTGGACCAGAACCTTTTTAATTATCTTAATTCGTGTTAGTTTTTATCTAAAAAAAAATGGTGTCAAACAATGGAAATGTTGGATCCCTTGGACAAGGAGGAGATATTTCCAGATGAAAGGGGCCAAGCCAACTAATGATGGCATATTCTATGGATATTGATCATTGAAGAGTGAATTGATTAACGCTTAGGTTCTGATTAGCAAACGTTTTGATTAATAGGAAAGCATTAATAAATCTGGTGCTTTCGCTTTCTGAGATGGTTGAACCAGAAATGGAATATGGACGACTGGGATTGGCTTTTCAGTGGATAGAACTTTGGTTTCTGTTGCCAAGTGCCTTTTCCCATTTGGCCCCGCTGATCACCAGCGAGCATTTAACTCGTGGATGTAGCAAAAATCAGAAGGATTGAAGATATTAAAAAAATCCAACCAAAGTTTAGAAAATGTTGGACAGCCACACAGTTGGACGAATCCAAGGATATAAAATCGATTCAACTCTCTATCAATAATGCAACCAAAAATCAAAGCGGCCCACCAGACTAAGATAGCTTTCACGTCCTGCTTCAAACCAAATTATTTCGATAAACTCTGAGCAAAAAATATGTAGAAGATGTTGGCAAGCTGTCTCTTTATTACTTGTATTTTCTACAAGAGGGTCGACCCTACATGAACACTATCTGACTTTATAATGCCATATATTCAACCCGTAAAAGGGCAGCTTTTAAATTACACAGCTTGAAACAGAAGGAAAACAAGGGAAATATCAAGAAGAAGAGGAGGAAGGATTTGGAGGGATTCACCAAAATCTCCTTTTTTTCTTTTTCTTCTTCTCTGATTGAAAAATGGGTTCTCAGGTCTCTAAACAGATGGAAAGACGAAAGGCAATCTCGACTGAAAAGAAAACGCTTTCTGACCTTCATGAAAGTTGCGGGGAAACGTTTCCTGGAGGCGACTACCGTCCTGCTGATAGGAAGAATTGGATGGCTGGCCTTGGTCCGGAGAAAGTTCACATAAACAAGATTGTATGGCCTGGAACTCATGATTCAGCTACCAACAAGATTGGAATTCCGTGTATCACTCGCCCTTTTGCGCAATGCCAGTCTTTGTCCATCTACCAACAGCTTGTTAAAGGCACCAGAGTTTTGGATGTTCGAGTTAATGAAAATCGTCGTGTCTGTCATGGAATCCTGTCCACTTACAGCTTCGATGTTGTCATCAATGATATCAAGAAGTTCCTTTCAGAGACACAGTGGGAGATCATAATTCTTGAGATCCGCACTGAATTTGGGCACCAGGATCCCCCAGATTTTGAGAAGTACTTGGAGGAAAAACTTGGGGAGTTCCTGATCCACCAGGATGACCACGTCTTCGGCAAAACAATTGCTGAATTGTTGCCAAAGAGAATTATCTGTGTCTGGAAACCAAGCAAGTCTCCTCAGCCTAAGTCAGGGTCTCCATTCTGGAGTGCCAAGTATCTGAAGGACAATTGGATCGACACAGATCTACCGTCTACAAAGTTCGATGGCAATTTGAAGCATTTGAGTGAACAACAGCCAGTTTCATCGAGGAAATTCTTTTACAGGGTGGAGAACACAGTCACACCAAAGGCAGATAACCCTGTGGTATGTGTTAAACCAGTGACAGGGCGGATTCATGGGTATGCTAGGCTGTTCATCACTCAATGCTTTGCCAAGGGTTGCGCTGATCGGTTGCAGATCTTCTCTACAGATTTTATCGATGAGGATTTCGTCGATGCATGCGTTGGCCTTACACAAGCCAGAGTTGAAGGGAAGTGTTGAATGAATTTGTGTAGTTTTCTTCTATCATCCTTGGTAGAATAATTTGTGATATTTTACCTTGTAACTAGTTTCTTCATCCATGGAATTGGCTGTCCAGTTATTTGATTGTAATGTTGCATGTGATGTGTATAGCATTGTCTATAGTTATCCTGCCTTGATGTGAATGTGATAAACATTCTTGTTCGATTGGCTAGTTTTCTTCCTAAAGTAGTAGGTTTTTCTGCCAATCCTGGGAGCCCTGCTAGAGCTGGAGTGGCCAATTGGCCATAACTTTTCAGTATAAAAAAACAACATTTTGGTTTATTTTCCTTTTTGCCTGATATCAGTTCCTAATCAAAGCCTAAATTGGAAGCTGCATCTAGCTTCTAACTCAAACAGGATAAAAAATCAAATCCAGCTATTGCCCATCAACCAAACAAAATATAAGAGTCAGATAATATCTCCAAATATTCAATATAACTCCAAGAAAGCTTGTGGCCAAAAAATATTAACACTAATAAGACAAACTAAAGAAAGTAGCCGAACTTCAATCATGGAAAAAGAGAATATGCTTCTCAGTCTCATGGGATAAGATTTTTTTCTTTGAGCCTAAAACTCAAGGCGCGAGCTATTGACTAGCCCTACCCCAAATATTATCCCCGCAAACCCAAGGGGAACGGCAGGGTTTTTTTTTTTTTTTTTTTGGGTACAATAGGAGTAAATGGGTTAGGAGCCCATTTAAATTCACTGAATAACAGTGTGGGAGATGGGGCTTTGACTTCTCCACCATATGTCCAAATATTTATGATTTTGCCAAACTATAACAGAAACAGGGCAACTCCAGAGGATGACATAAATCTAGTTTGAATGGTTTTGATGGACTTGTAAATTGTAATGCTATGATTCTTCAGAGGATTGTGATAGCAGTAACAGATGGTAGGGTCTTGGATGGGCTATAATGCAAACATAACAAGACAAAAACGCTGCAGATGTGGAGCAATGAGGTCAGTGAATATGTTCTGTCACTTTAACATGAAAAGCAATCAAAAGGAAAGAAGACCAAAAAAAAAAAAACTGGCAACCTAATCGTTTTATCAATAGTTTCTACATTATGTTAGAGAAGAAAAAAGAATGCTACCAGCAGAAATCCACAATAATTGTGAAATGTGCTTTGGTTTTTTTTTTTTTTTGGTAGTAATTTGCAGATGGACGTGTAGGGTAATTATATCTTCTAGGACAACAGAACAAGAAAAGAGTATTAAGTATGAACAGGATGAGAGGAGGGTCTAGAAAATAAAAAAAGATTCAACAGATCCAAGAAAATTTTCTTTAAACGTTCTCCTTGAATTTTACTCCAGGAAAAGTGATGGAATCCAATGGGAGACCATTGTTTTCCAGTTTCAATGGCTGAAGATTGCAATGTAACCAAGGTTTTCATCTTTTTATGTGACTGAAAAAGCGGTGGGGATGGGACCAATCATTCAGGGACAAAGTGAGCCTATTCATATGAATAATCAGCTGACTCAGTCAGGGACAGGGGGCAGCGCTTTATGGATAAGGCTTTACTAAGGCACAATCATAATCGACCACATCATTAAATTGGTTCCACTTTCTACATTTCTTTACGTCCATGACTATAAATAAAGCCCAAATCCCTTCAAACCTTATCTCGAAACCTTCAGCTTTCCTATTTTCAAATTTTTGGCCTTTATCTTCAAACTCATTCCTTGAATATTCTTCAGATTAACCTGAAAAAGTGACGAAGTATCTTCCAAGTCAAATGGCTTCATCAACGTCATTGTACGAAGTTCTTGGGATTCCGATGAGCGCAAACGAGAACGAAATCAAGGCAGCCTATAGGCGGCTAGCAAGGACGTGCCATCCTGATGTTGTGTCCATCAAGCAGAAAGAAATGTCGGCTAATCAATTTATTAAAATCCATGCAGCGTATTCGACGTTATCAGACCCAAATAAACGTGCAGACTATGACCGGGATCTTTACAGGCTGAAACACCGCCCCTTTTCTTCATCTACTCTCAAATCTGCAACAACGGATGCAGCAGTTGCTTCTTCGTTGGGGTTTTCTAGTTATAGTAGCCGTAGGAATTGGGAGACTGATCAGTGTTGGTAAGTTAATTAGTTCGAGTAATTAATGTACTAATCTACGAAGGAAGATAGGTTCAACTAGTTTATATGAGCTAATTATGTAGCCTTTTTTGTTCTCTTTTTTCATTCCATCTGCAGCAAAAGTTCATGGGAAACTTTTATTTTATCACTAAATAATTTCTTATGTATCTGTTTCGGTCTTCAAAGTCCGAAAGCATCAAATTGGATAAAAGTAATTGAAACACAATTCAATGTCCTTTTTTAACAATTTCTCACATATATTTTTTCAAAAACACCATGAATGAAATGCAGTTAATATGAGCTCATCAATGCCATAAATTCCAAGGTCTCAATGTAAATCACCGTAGCAAAGACAATAGCCTGCCTACAAATCTGTGGGTTTTCCTTTTTCATATTCAATGCCCATTTATGATTGAATGGATGCACCAAGAAAATTGTTTTTGTCCTCAATGACAATTATTCTTTTTTTTTTTGGAGGGCGGAGGGATAAAAAGGTTAGAGACAGTGCCATGTGTCGGTTTAACAAAGTGGGGTGCAACATTGATCATGACCTTCCAGTCGACTTGTTGACAAAATTGAAACGTTTGTGCTACTGTTGTTTTTTTATAGTAGAGCATAAATCTTATCCTTTGAAATTAATTTGTTTGTTTCTTTGTTTGGATTTTTTTTTCCTTATTTGACTGGTAGTTTGGTTGTTCCAATAAAATATATAATTAAAATCGACTATGTTAAAATTCAATAGGATTGATAGAATGGGGGGAGACCTTGGGCCTTTCCTTACATTCAATTCAGCCTCCAACACCGCTGAACCTCCGGTTCTGTCGTTTGAGCTGCATCATCCATAATTATTATCATACAATTAATCAATTATAATTTAAAATTATGCAGGACACATGAAAACATTATATGAAATTCATGCTTTTAAATGATGGATTACTCGCGTAATTCTGTGTTAAAATTAAATAGGATGCGGCAAACATGGTTCAACCTTGCATCTTTGAAACCTCCGGTCATTTTTATCGAACTTCCTCAATGAAGTTAGAGGGCATTCACGGGCTGTTTATGATGCTCACAGCCTCGTATAATTGTACCAAACTGATGAATCGATTGAGATAGAAATGGCTACGTTAATAAACTTCAGGGATTTTCAAGGGCAGTACCCTAAATTTTGCAATGTTATCCTTCGGAATTCAATTGTTCTGAGGTTTGCCGCCCACATCACGTGAATGGGGTACAAAATACTGATTCACGCCTGTGTAGTGAAACTTAAATTGAACTTTGATACAGCGAACCTGTATAAGCTACATACATCAAATCTCGATAACATGATCGCTGATTATCAGCTGCCATGGTTCCGTAATGGTAAAATATTGATTGATTTGATTTTCTGAAGTCGAATACTACAGTGGAATCCATGAGATAAGGTGGGGCGAAGTCAATGAAGACATTGCTGGACTCTTTTTCTCTACTTGTAAATGCAGGGGAAACTTTAATCTGCTTATATATCAGACTTTCTTTGAGATCAACCCCAAACTTCTCCCTATAAGCACATATGATATATATATATATATAAGCATCCTGTTCTTTCAGGTATTGGCGAGAAAAAACCAATATTGGATGCGTACATACATGCATGTATGTATAACCGCGGCATATATATATATATGTCTGTGTGTGTGTGCAGAAAATTTCTAGGATATATGTAGCAACATCTTTTTTATCATTTGTGTACAATTGGAGCTCATTAGTAATTAATGCTGGCAATGTGTTTGGAAGTGAAAGTCTAGAGGACTGGAAGAAGTTTTTTGCATCTCTGCTTGTTGCCACTGCTATCAAATGGCAAAAGCAAGTAGGACTAACAAGACTATATAGGTAAGTATAAAGCCAGCAGCTTACTTACATATCTATACTGTGATGGATATGCTGGGTGTAATTTATTGAGTTATATGACGTCCAAAAAAATGAATTCATCAGTTGAAGACAAAAACTTTTGGGAATCATCGGATAGAACCGGATATTATTGTACTTTTCTTTGACAAATTGATAGTTTTAAAGGCGGAAAAAGGCCCAACTGGAATGGAAATCATTCAAAACAATTGAAGAAAAAGTGGGTTGGGCAAAGCAGGTTGGACACGGTTGATGGTTCTAAGATATCTGGTCTTTTTGGGTCCCAAATGTTCATATTTGTGAGCCTAAGGCCCGAAGTTTTTAAGTAACCTAGTTATGATTTGGTTCCTGGCACAGCATCCAGTTACGAATTTCCATCCCCACTCGACGGACCTGAGTGAGTTGCTGGGTGATAGACTGATAGAGTTTTATTTAAATAAAAATAAAGAAGACGACAATTATTGTCTTGTCTAAAAGATTTTTTTAATATTTTATCATTTTTTTCTTTTAAATAATTTTGTGTAAGCGTAAAGTTTTAATGGAAATGGTAAAAAATGTGAAAACATTAAATTCTCATTTTATTATGCGGTTAATATAACATTTAACTTTTATTTTGTAATCTAATTCATAATTTGATATGCAAAATATTTATAATTTGGTATATAAAATATATTTTCATTATAAACGTTAGTTCAAAATTTAATAGCACTGATATAGCATTTTTTGTTAACTAATAAAATTACGACACAAAACGACATATCTAGCAAGCCAATTTTTTTAAAAGAATAAATTTTAAAAATAAATAAATAATAGAAAATTTCTTACTTGTTGATGTGACAATAATAGCATGTTAGTATACCACGTATCATAATTTTATTGGTTAAAAATTGTCACGTTAATGCCATTAAAACTTTGAACCAACGTGTATGACGAAAGTATAATTCAAATATTAAATTAAAAAATTTTTATTTAAATATTAAATTATATAGTACATGAGCCAAATAGTATATTAACCGTTTATTATATTGTTGATTCAAAAGAAAATTTTAGAATTTGTTTATTTTTTTTCCTTTTTTTTTTCTATATTTTCGGATTATGTGTTTACTAGCCTTTTCTTGGTTAAAGAAATTACAATAATTATTTAGATAATGCATTTATATGGCAAACAAGTTTTTATTTGAAGAAGATAAAAAAATTACTTTACATAACAATTTAAGTACAATAATCTTATATTTATCACTTAAAATTAGTCCTTTGTTGAGACCTAATTAGGCCTCAATTTAGACTCTTGCTTTAGTCAATAATTTTTTTCTATGATAAATTTTAATGAAGATGAACAATTTTTACACATTTAGTTTTGTAAATAATATAAAATTATTATATTATTGTCACAAATATCATCCACGTGTTCAAACTTTTTTGCAATTTTCTTGATTTTTGAAAAAAATAAAAATTCAATTTATTTTATTTATTCATTTTTAGAATTATTATGTATATATTTTCACTTTTATAATTATTGAATCAAATTAATAAATAATAATATAAAATTATAATAAAAATAAATAATTTTTAAATTTTTAATTTTTAAAATTAAAAATTATTATATTAATATTTAATAAAAATTGTAATATTTTTATGCAGAATTTTGAAAGTGGAGAGTTTTAATTGCATATATATTATATAATTTATAAATAAAGAATTTTACATGCTTAATTTTTAAAATTAATATAGTTATTATATAAATATTTAAAAATTCAATTAAATATCTTTTATTGCTTAATGAAAATGGATAAGTTATTTTATTATAACAATGCAAAACTTATCATGGTTCGTTTTTGAGGTTGAAAGGACAAAAAGACTCCATGGAAAGGTCACATTCGCATCCGGACATGCCTCTCAGCAGTCTCACACAGATACTCTTCCGTTTGACTTTGACTTGACCTCTCTGTTTCCTTTCTCTTTTCGAAAACAAAAACAAATTAATTAATTAATATCGCGATTTGCAAAGTTCCGTACAATCTTAAAATTTGGACGGACATAAATATTTTAGTATTATAATTATATTTAATATATTATATATTTAAATTTTTTTATCATATTGTTTAATATAAATTAAAGTTTTTATATTATTTTTTAAAAATTTATAAACATAATTGAATTTATGTAAATTTTTTTAAAAAATAATTAAAGAATATCTACAAATATTCAAATTACACTTAAATTTATAAAAAATTTAATAAATTAATAATTAATATTAAATATTTTAAAATAAATATTTATATTAATTTTTTTTATTATTTCATATTTTGTGATATTGTGTTAATTATTTATATATATATATATATATTTGAGAGGGGAGTGTATCTTTTCAAGTCTAATATTATCGGATAAGAAGGGATTAGAAAAAGATAGCCTTTTTCTTTTCAACAGATTTTTATATTTTACCGCGGGTCCCATCATCAACGTGTCCTCTCCATGGACTCTTTCGTAATTTACCTAACATTCCCAAAACACCCTTCCCATCATTAACTCGCACGCTCCATATTCTACCTTATCGTAATCCCCAACCGTCCGATC
>JBBYHO010000010.1:836696-874046 GCA_038382025.1 Adansonia gregorii | reverse complement strand
GAATGAATTGGGTTCTTTGTTTATTATTTTTATCTACTTATCTGCAATACATTTATTAACATCATTAATATATATAAAATTTATTTATAAATTATTAAAATTAAATTAAAATTAAAATTATAAATAATAATTAAAATTATATTAAATAATAATTATTAAAAAAATAAATGATATCTCGATTCATTTTAAATATGAAATTATTAAAATCAAACAATTCTGTATATTTAAATAATGAAATATTACTTAGATAATATTAATGATGATTATAAGCATTAACTGAAGCTTTAAGATCGTAATAATATAGTATTAAATGTAAAGCAAATATTAAATGCCCTGATATGGAAATTGCAATTAAGAAGGGAAGAAAATGTTAAAAAAAGAGAACGAGTAATGTGAGGTGGTTGAGAGAGATTTACGCCGGTGGTTGGCTGTGGAGGGAACAAAGTTGGTGAAGTTGGCAGCCTCGGAAGGCAATTGTGGAACTTAAGTTTGGCCTCTGATTTTAAAATTTTGGACTTTTTCATTTTTTACTTCTATTTTTTGTTATTGTTGTTAAAAGAAAGAAAAAAGTGCCTGAGGTCCACAACTTGAAACTTCAAGGCCCTTCCGTAGAGCCAACCACAGCTCCTCCCCAGCCTGATACAACCGCTCCTCGCGCCAGCCTTCGCCCAGCACACGCACACACCTGCGCATCAAGTTTCGGACTTGCAGGTCGCAGCCACTCCTCTATCTGGGTCTACAGCCCAACGTCTCGAATCAATGTCAGCTCCTGGGTCCTGCCTGATGGCTGCGTTTGAAGTCCTTAAAACCTTAAACGTCAATGGCTCGAGCTTCAATTTTCATGGTCCAAACCAAACTCGCAGTTGGTCCACGATTATAGACAATATGGGCGGGTTCTCTGCTCTTCCTGTTTTTTTCCTTTTTAGCTCTCAGCCAGACCCCCCTCCAATCCCAAAGGACCAAAGTCACGTGTTCAACCAAACAAATTGCCTATCAGGTTGGAGGTCAAATGTCAGATTCTAATTGTTTTCCACACGCTTTGTTGCTAACTAATTTAAATATTAAAGTTATATAATATGAAAATAATTAAAATATTATATAAAATATGATAAATTATATCAAAATATAATAAATATAAAGTATTTATATAATAAAAAATTAAAAAATATATAAAAAATTTATATAAATAGATAATTATTTAAATATAAAAACGGTAGATAAAAGTATAGCCAAGGCGTGCCATGACTACGCATGAGTCCTACTCAGAGAGAGTAGCTCTCAGAAGGTCTCGCACTATCACTTACAGCCACTGCCACCTCTTCTAAAAAGACCGTAGCTTTTCTCCTCTATTTATTCACCTAGCCCTCCAGTCTCCAACAACGAAAATTTTCGTTAAAAATTGATAATTCTGAACCAATGTTTATTCCAAAACTACCCTTTGCTTATCCATAAATGCACTACTTTCTCCTACCCTTGAGACAAGTTTTAAAAGGGCGTGAGCCAAGATAGCACATTCAGCTAAACTCTCAGCGAAAGAACACAAGCTGAAAAAGCTTGAGCCTTTGAAAGCAAAAGGAGAGGTTTTTTATTTTTATTTATTTATTTATTTTTTGCTATCAGTGAAAGAAAGAAAGAAAATGTCGAAGGAAGTGAGTGAAGGACAGAGCAGGAAGGACTACGTGGACCCTCCACCAGCACCGCTGTTTGACATGGAAGAGCTAAAGCTCTGGTCTTTTTACAGAGCCCTCATAGCTGAGTTCATAGCCACTCTCCTTTTCCTCTACTTTACCATAGCCACTGTAATTGGCCACAAGAAACATGATGCATGTGATGGAGTTGGTCTTTTGGGTATTGCATGGGCTTTCGGTGGCATTATATTCATTCTTGTTTACTGCACTGCCGGTATCTCAGGTAAAGAAAAATGAAAAAAAGAAACTTCTAAACTCAAATAACAAGTGTCCAGTTATTGTTTTAGATGTTTTTCTTAAGGGTTTTAGGTTGTTTTGGTTACAGGTGGTCACATTAACCCTGCAGTGACTTTCGGGTTGTTTTTAGCCCGTAAGGTGTCACTGATCAGGACTGTCGCATACATGGTAGCTCAGTGCTTGGGTGCAATCTGTGGAGTTGGGTTGGTTAAAGCTTTCATGAAACACGAGTACAATTCCCTTGGTGGTGGTGCTAACTCTGTGGCTCCTGGCTTAAACAAAGGAACTGCTTTAGGAGCTGAGATTATTGGCACTTTCGTGCTTGTCTACACAGTTTTCTCAGCCACTGACCCTAAGAGGAACGCCCGTGACTCCCACGTCCCTGTGAGTAACTTCTTATCGGTTGTCTCCAATAGTTTTATGCCATTTCCTTACTAGCTAGTTGCTCTTTTGTCGAGCGTAGGTGTTGGCCCCTCTTCCTGTCGGGTTCGCTGTGTGCATGGTTCACTTGGCTACCATTCCCATCACTGGCACTGGTATTAACCCCGCTAGGAGTTTGGGTGCTGCTGTTATCTACAACAACGATAAAGCCTGGGATGACCATGTAAGCTCCTTATATACTTCACATTTTTTACTGTGTTTCACTGAAAAAACTGAGTTTCTCGTTTAACCCTGGGTAATGTTGTGATGGACAGTGGATTTTCTGGCTTGGTCCTTTTGTTGGGGCTCTTGCAGCAGCTGCTTACCATCAGTATGTCCTTAGAGCAGCAGCTATCAAGGCTTTGGGATCCTTCCGCAGCAACCTCACCAACTAAAGAGATAAAAACGAAAGGCTCATCATCGAAAACCAAAATAGCTTTTGTCTCCACTTCTCTTTCCGTTTGTTTTTCTCCATTTGTTCGTTTGTGTGTATGAGAGGATGATTATTGTGATCTCATTTTCTTTATTTATAATTTTAAATCTATTGTTGTTGGCTTTTTGCCTTGTGTATGTCATCATTGTTCTTGAGAATTGGCTGCAATGGTTGCAACTTTTATAGTTCTTTGAGATTAGATTCCTTATTGTGCCCTTCTCATGGTAACTTCCTAAAATTGGTTTGTGCTAATAATAGTATCACATTGAAACATAGACAAATGGGTACACAATTTACGTAAAGCTTTTAATGAAAACTCCTCTCAATCTAAAGATAGGGGCTTCGGCAAGGGCTCTTAATCATTTCATAAAATATGGCGATTTGCATTTAGTAGATGTCAATATCCCTACGAGCTAGGCTGCAATTTCTTGCCTTGTTTCAGTCATTTGCCTTATCTTGCCTCATAATGGGAGGTAGAACGAATGACTTTGTAACTAACCTATGATTGATTGACACCTGTCACCGAGAGGGGAGCAGGCAAGGACCAAAGGTGCCATCGGCCCAATGTAGAAAGGGGGGCGTTTTAAAGTGAAAACTAAGTGTACCCTGCCTGAGCCTGAACCTTTTTAACCTCCCTGGAAAGGTAACCTGGGAACGTTGGCACGTCAATCGGTTTCCTGTTGCTTTTGGACTAGGGTCCAACCAATGGGACTAACGAAACCAAAAGCACCGAAAGGAAAGACCGAAGGAATTCAAGGACCTTGCCGACTGCATAGCGTCCACGAGTCATGGCATTATGGGGTCAGATGTCACGGCTTCACGGGCTGGGGTAAACTGGTCATATCAAAATCGGCTGCCCACAGAGGATAAAGCCAAAACAAAGTACTGACTGCTAGAAAAGAAAAAGCGTATTGCTTTTCCCCAATACCAGTAACACCAGTATATAATTTCTGGTTTTGTGGGGGGCCTGTAAAACAGAATCATAGACTCGTCTTTTTACGAAAGCTATCTGGCCACCCTGGAACGTGGCCTGATGGCGATTTGTGGAGAAATGAGAAATTGAAAAATCAGGCTCAACACGAACAAATGGCACTAGAGCATTGGACCATACTCCTATGGTCCACGGCTCAGCGGTTCGATCACGAAGGTTGCCTGGCCTTGTGGTTTAAACTTCGTTTCTGAAGTGACTATTCCGCAGAGGGTCATTTTCCCCTTTTAGATCTCTCACCGACCCAGATAATGCAATTGTTTTGTCATAAGCGTGTTCAAGGGTTCAGTAAATTGTTTGATTTGGTTAAATTTTTATTTTATTATTTTTAATTGATTTAATTTAAAATAATATTTTTTATTTAAAATAAATTATAAAATATATAATAATAATTATAAAAATATATTTTAATGAAGTTACACAATGATTCAAGTTAAATATGAGTTTAAATTTAAAATTTAAAATTTTTTATCGAATCATAGCTTGACTTGTGAACATATTTATTTAGTAACAGCCTAAGTATAAACTCAATAATATTAGTTATAATTATATGAATATAAGTAAAAAAATTTAACGTGTTACATGATATAAATATGAATCTTAAAATTTATATAATATAAATTATTAATTTATTAAAATTTATATAAATACTAAATATTTTAATAATAATTTTAACATAATAAAATATACGATATAAATTATTAAATTATTAAATTTACATATCACCACAATAAAGAAGCTTTATTATAATGGAGTTTGTTAAGATATTATTATCACATTAATTATTGTTAGGTACAGCTTGATAAATCACGGCAGGAAGGATTTAGCCAAAATTTTTTTATCAAGCATAAAGTTAAAGGAGTTAATTTTTTGTTAAATTAATATGTTAAACCTAGTAAAAAATAAAAAAACAAACGTGTAATATTTTTATTTAATGGATAAATGTATAATGTATTAAATAATTTGTTTTAAATTAAAACTAATAATTATATTTATCCACAGATTTTAATTTATAAAATTAAAAAAATTAAATAAATATAAATTTTGTTTTAAACAATTAATTTAATTATATTTATAGATATACACAATTACAAATATATGCATATTAAGTGTATTTCCAAATTTGAGTCATAACCCCCTTGCTTAGGGACCCTCCGTCCCTGAATCACGGGCACCAATACTTTGTACAATGCAAAATAAATTATTGCAAGAATAATCCTAATTATCGACTTGTTTGCAGGAATAATCCTACGGTGAGATGGAGACATTTAAATAACACATATCGATAAATACACAAAAAAAACGCCCACAATATCAAGCCTTGAGGCTGATGTCAAGGGCTCTATTCCTCTTGACAGTTCAACATTCCAGAAAGGCCTAGCATTTAACGTGCAAGATTTAGACGTAGCATAGTTGAAAACAAGTTTGCTCTTACACAAACTACTTTCATCACGCTATCAAACTATATCAAACAAAAGTTATAATAACATCAAGATATCCAACAGTTATGTCCTGCTTCGCAAACGCCATTGACATCAAGATATCCAAAATAGTAATGTCCTGCTTCGCGAATGCCATTACAAGAGCTCATCTGCCAGAGATTTGCCCTGGAATTTTTCCATGATAGACTCTATGGATGAAATGGTTTTGTCCAGTTGAGAACATTCACGCTCGATCTCATCCAATCTTTCGTTGGTTTTCACGACTTGTTCCCGGGCTTCGGCTGCCTCCTTTTCTTTCCGAGCTAGATCTTCCATTTGAGATTCCAGTTCTTTCCTTATCGCCTCCAAAGAACGATCGTGCTTGGCCTTTTTGGCTTCGAAAGTTTGACGTTGATTAACAAGCTCAACGGCTTCTGAGATTTCGTTGAGTAGAGCCCGCAGCCAATGAACATCGATACCCGCAGATTCTACATCCTTAAGAACAGCAAACATCTCTTTCACTTTTGCTTTTGTCAGTTGCTTGAATGAAATGGAATGCAACTCTTGAACTACAGCACATAAGCACTCTAAATAGTAAGCACGCATGGAAGCTGATTCCAACTGACAATTAGCTGCTATATCCCCGTACTTGTCAAAAATCGACTGTAGAATCGAGGAGATGCTTGCTTTCACATGGTATTTTCCAACTGACACACAGGAATCAGAGATGACGGATTCGACCTCTTCCTCCTCCTCATCGCTCTCTTCTAGATCTTGGACAATCCCTAAGAAACTAAAGGCCATGCTAGCGACATCTTCTTTCCCATCCTTAATATTAGCATCTGAATTTTTATTGGGGGAATTTTGAACCTTCTCTGCTTGTTTAACTTTGGTTGGCCTATCATCAGGAGACTGTCGGAGAGAAGGACATAAGAGAGGATTCACATGGATACAAAACCGAGAATAACTAATGCTTTCATGTGCAGGTGTGTGGATGTGCAAGTTTTTCAGAGAGTGCGTGAGGGACCAACCATGACTTTTCCAGACAGAGGCAATGATTGAGAGTATTGAATTTGCGCTTTGTCAAAAGATTGATCTTGGGAATAAATATCTTCCGATTGTTGCTCAGACGATGAAAAAGACTCGCCGTTCTCTGCTTCCATCTTCTTCCTAGAAAAATGAGACCGAGGTGACCTAGGGTTACCAGGGTAAACTACACCTGTGGCAGAGGTAATCTCAAGTGCTCGAGGGGACTTAGGCAGAGAGTCAGATCCCTTCTTTTTCCTACCAAAGCTTCTGGAAGCATCGAGAATTTTCGAACCTACAATGTCAAAAACTGTTGTCAGGAACATGTAACAGCTTCTGCACCTTGAAAGAAAACATCCATTTCAGGGAGACTTTTTCGACGCTACCAAAGCGAAGAAAATGCATCTCAAAATGTAATCGTGCCAAAACAAATAAAATCTTCGAATTGCCACAACTATGAAGGTGAATTCTTTAAGGACATTTCCTAACTCTCCTAGGTTCTTAAAACGGCCAACAATAAGCTCGATTAGGCCTTTCAGCTGACTTAATCTCCTTCCTTCCCTTGGTTCTATTTCATTGTATTTAATTATCTATTCATAAGAATTTACTGTACTCCGTAGTCTGTATTATATCCGCAGATGTATACACAACTCCATAAAAGCAGAAAAGGAAAAAGAATGTCTGCAGGAGAGGTAGTTTCTAGCAACTTAATAACAGCATTTAAAAAAGGAGGGTTTTGCACCTGTTTCTTTTCTAAACTCCTGTGTATCGGTGACACTATTTCTTTCGAAGCAGTTTTCATCACATTCAATGTAAGGATTAGATGCTTTTGGGCAAGTTGGATATAATTTTCACTCGACAGTTGATACCTTTCACCTTGCTAAGTTTTCACCTTGTTTTTTACCATGCGAATATTTAACAAATAAAAAAGAAAACATTTACGCCTACGTTTAGAAAGTGCTCAGCAAAACCCACAACTCATACAACAAATCTCTTAATCATCATTAGAAACCTGTTTCCATTTTAAACCCGTGAATTTGGGCCTCTGAAGTTCTTTTGAAGCAATTTTGATCACATTCATGGTAAGGATTAGAAACCTTTCCACAAGTTGGGTACACTCTTCCCTCGCAAACCTTCCTTTTGCTAAGATCACCTTGTTTTATACCATTATGATTATCTGACAAATAAAAGGTGGAAAGACATGGATACCTAGTTTTACAAGGAGATCAACAAAACCTAAACAGAATTCAGCTAATACAATAAACAACTTCTTTTACTCACTATCATAAACCTGATTCCTTTCTAACCCCCCGAGTATTGGCCCTGGAAGTTCTCTGAATGCAAAATTCCATGCATTCATGGTAACGGTTAGATACCCAAGGGCAAGCACCATCGTTCCTTTTGTTTTGCACAACTTTTTTTTTTTGTTCACCACTTTCTAGGTTTCGAAACTCCGATCAGGAATTAAGCAAACAAATTTAAAGTTTCTAGGTTAGGCTTACAAACATGTCTATATCAGCCAAGCTAAAGTGAAACTAAAACCAAGAGAAAACAAAGTGCTCAGTACTAAGAAGAGAATTAAAATCTTCATATTGTGAACTTAACCAACCCACATTTGATGACACCAGAACAAAGGAATGCTCCAAACAAGCCCTTTCTCAGGGAATTCTGCCACCAAAAAGGCATAAATGACGTCTTTCTTTTACACACATTCTATCAATCATTGTGCTTTAAATCTAAGCTAGAACAATAATTGAAGGTCTGAAATCAAGGTATGCGTAGCGAAATATTAATAATCAGAATGAAATTCTGTTCATCAACTGCAAGCAAGTAGACCAAAACTTTCTTTAGAGCGATTCTGCTTCTTATACCTTCAGTTTTTAGACTAAAAAGTTCCACAGATAAACATTGATTAGTTCACTTAAACCATTAACTAGATTTCAGACATCAACATATGAATTGGTCAAAGTGAATTGGTCATAAATCATTAGCACATGAAACTTCAGGGCAAGGTGTTTTCCAGTAAACTCCTTAAGAGTCTTTGATTCGTCTTCCGAAATTTTCAAAAACTAATAGGAAAAACGAGAGGATTTGTCAATAGAATTGAACAACTTCAAAAGCCATGTAAATTCTGTGGAATAAACATTTCACTAATTTCCATAAATTGGGAATAGAGCACAAGGATGAGATTTGATTACCTAATTTCTTTTTATCTTTTGCCTTAGGTCCCTTGCCTTCAGCAATCTTCTCTAAGCAGGAGAGACCACATTCATGGTAAGGATTAGCAGCATTAGGGCAACCTGGATGTACTCTTCCATTCTCAGCCATCACCTTTTAGCTTTTAAAACACAATAATAAATTAAATCACCACCCAATTCACTAAAAAAATTTCACATACAATTAAATGGTAAGAACAAAGATCCTAGCTTTGCTATGATCTTCCGCTTCTTTATCAGAACTTTTACCATACACACCAAGTCTTTGATCCTTTATCTCCATTAAAATTCAATCCAAAAGTCAAACAAAAATAACTCGAAATTACATATATAGAGGTAACAAAATCCTTCTGATACGCCTACCATAATCAGCCATTATGATTTTCCAAAATCTATTGATATATATAAATATATATATATATATTAAATAGGAAAAAAAAACAAATATATATGGGAAACTGGAACTGTTTCTCTTGAAGAGAAAAAACAACCACAAGTTGACCAAAAATACCGTTTGGTCTTCGGTTAATTTCAAAACCAGAAATTCACAAGTAAAGACGATCACAACGGACCTAAAGAGGGGAAAAAAGAAAAAACCCAGAAGTACAGAAACTTTAGGTAACAACTTTCTTTTATGCTTTCTTACTCTTCCCCCTCTTCCAAAAGGGGAGAAACGAACAAAAGAAACTTACATTAAGTCCAAAATCTCATCCCCTATAAACCAACAATATATATATATGTGAAAAGCTCAGAAAAGCAGATGATTAATAAGCATAGGCAGAGTAGTAAATGAACCAAAAAAGGGGGTGGGGGGAAGAATACCAGAAAGGAAGACGAGATGACAGAGAGAAAGAAGAATCCAAAGGAGGATGCTTATCAGCTACAGATTTTATTGTTGAAAGTTTTTCAATTTTCTCTGTACAAAAGTTTGACTAATGCACGATCTCTGAAAACTTGAAAAAAAAAAAAAAAAAAAACTTCTTTGCCTTCGTGATTGTCGTACTTTGACCGTCGTTGATAACTGGAACTTTCATGATCCCTTAATTCCCAATCAAAACACGAACATGACAAAATTACTTTTACAAGTTTGGTTTTTTAATTATTTAATAATAATAATAATAATAATAATGATGTGATGAAATCTGACTTAAGCTAAAGCCTTATGCCAGCCAGCCGAACTACCACCTCACATTTAACATTACATATGATATGTATAAGACACGTCTTCCATTATTATTTTTTTTTAATTTTGATTTATATTTGTTAATTATGCTGATATAACGGTCAAATTTGTGGTTCAACTTTTATATATTTTTTAATCATTATTTTATTAAATAATATATTTATTAATTTATTATCACGATAAATAAAAAATTATTTGATTTAAGAATGGTCAAAAAAGCAGTAGCGTTGTTACTTAATACGTAAGGCAAACCTTGGCGTGGGCTTAAAGGGTATATATATATTTATTACTTCTTTCGTTTGTATAAATAAATTCAATTACTGAAAACAAATAAACAACAAGAAAGAATAATTTGATGCTATTTATTTCGATTATTTTAAAGTAACAAGCCATTTTTTTTATCGAACATAAGCATATGGAATCAAAGTTGTGCATATATATATATATATTTCCTTTTATTTTATGATGTATTAACATAACATTGAAATGGCATTTTTTTTCTTTTATATATATAATTTATTTTTAAGTAACAAGCCATTTTTTTATCGAACATAAACATATGGAATCAAAGTTGTACATATATATATATTTCCTTTTATTTTATGATGTATTAACATAACATTGAAATGGCTATTTTTTTCTTTTATATATATATAATTTAGATTCCGTAACAAAAACCAAATCTCTCTCGTAAACCTTCGTTAAAATGAATTTTATTGAAGAGTGTATTAAAAGTAACCTTTCATTATTATATATAATAAATAAAATTCTTGATTATGGCAGTCAATGTGTTATTTATTATAAGAAATAATATATTAATTAATTTTAAAGTATATATACTCATTAACAAATTTTTTTTTAAAATAAATTTTGAAATTTTTAAAAGCTAAACTATTTTTATTATTATTATTGAAAATTAGGTCGTCGTATGACGCAATAACGTTGACTTGCTGAACCCTAAGAAGGGGTATTTGTCATAATTAATAGCCACAAATGGACCACACACGGCGTGGAAAATCAAAATGAAAAACAGAGCACGAGACGACGACGACTTTCTGTAAATTAAAATTAAAGCTTGGAGTCTGAAATTTCTTCGCAAAGGGATACGGACAATGAAAATCCAGCTGCGTCTTCCAATCCATCGATTAGTGGTGGGATTATTATTAATAACTAAATTGTTGAAGTTATATCAGTAAAAATAGTTTGTTTTGGGGTGTACTCTTTAGCATAAGAATATTAAATTTCAACAGATTAACTTTTTATATTTTTTACCGGAAATTAAAAAAAAAAGATTTTTGACAATACATAACTGTGGATTGCTTGTTTGTTCGAAAATTTAAAGGTGGCTGAGTGCCGATTGGAGACAACCACGAAGCAAATTAAGGCCGTGTTTGCAGTTCTCGTTATTAATTTGATCAACTTAGCAACCCTAATTATAATCATTAATTAGATTGGGATTTTCCCCCTTTTTTATTGTAAAAAAAAAGAAAAATAAATGTTTGTTTGCTTGCTCTGAAATCAGGTTTTTAGGATTTCTCTATTCTTTTTTATAAAAGGGAGAGAACTAAATTAATAATTTTAAGGATTTAGAAAACGTGATTAACATGATATTCTTACAAAATATATGTAATTAATTGCTTAATAAAAATATAAATAAATTTATATGATTCTCACACATTTCAGTCGTTATATGTTAATCAATTTATTTGTTTGAACAATAGTGGCTTTTATTGAATTTATTTCTTAAGAGGAAAACAATAATTTTTTTAAATTCTTATACTTTGACAAATTAATTCATACAGCTCGCTTAGGAAAAAAAGAGAAAAGCTAGCCAGGTGTTGTGCGGACAATAATTACAGAAAATTATATTTTTATTTAGAATTATAAAATTTAATATGACATATTTTTATGATTTTAATATAATATAAAAAATTAATTAAAATATAATAAAAAGTAATATAAACAACTTGATTTGATTGGAGGATAAGTTGGTATTTGCATGTTGGTCAAAAACTTCCGGACACCGCCTACTATGGGCTATGCCAATTGTCTTGGAACTAGCAATTATGAATATGCTAATCGAAATGGGACCAACCGGCCAGCCGGGATCTGGGCCTTCTTCTCCAAGCTCTATAAGGCTATACAAGTCAGTTTCGGCCCCTCAATCCCCTTTTTCTTTTGTTTTTTGTTGGATCGCATATTTCGTACGGAAATGTAACATTTCATTTTTTTATCAACAGTTAAATATAAACAGACAAAATTTATTAATATACAATGTAAAATTCATTAATTCATGTAAAAAAAGTTTATACCTTAAAAAATTATTTCTTATAATAAAATCACTGTTACTTTTTAAAACTAATTTGCATAAACCAAGCTGAATGTTAAATTTCAATAATTAATTGAATTCAAAGCTCCAAGTAAATGGCAGCCCACCGATGAAATGAAAATTTTAAATTAACAGTGAGATATAGGGTATTGAATTGTGTTGTAAATTGACGGTCTAAGATGTTTCAAATAAAAGATATACATATGTAAGGTCTCGATGCTTTTAAGTGTCACAACGTCGATATACTAAAACAAAGGGCATCGATTATAAATTAAGCAATTTTCTTTTACATTTTTAAGTCTTAACTATATTTTTATATGTAAGAGATAGGGCATTCGGCAATATAATATACGAATTAGTTGCTGAAAAAAGAGGGATAAAAAGAAAATAAATTTAATGTCAAAATGCAAATAATTATTTTAGGCCCATTGGATTATTCACCAAGAAAAGAAAAGGCCTAATAAAGCCCAATATTTTCTAAGGCTAAAATTAGACTCACTTATAAAATTAAAAGAACCCTAAAACCCTAAAGCACACCCTCCCAGAATTCTTTCATACAAAGAAGAAAAATGGCTGCTTTCAGTGGAAACAGATTCAGGGAGTTCTTGAAGAAGTACGGGAAGGTGGCACTTGGTGTTCACTTCTCAGTTTCTGCAGCTTCAATTACAGGCCTTTACGTGGCCATCAAGAACAACGTTGACGTCGAATCTCTATTCGATAAATTACATCTTTCAGGTTTTTCCAAAGATCAAAAGAGCCAAAACCCATCTCCACAACCAACAGATGGAGTTTGGATTGAAGAATCAACTGAGAAATCACAGGTAATTGTAAAGGACAATCAAAGAAATCGGACGGCTGAACTTGCTGCTTCAACTGGCGGAGCACTTGCGTTGGCTGTGCTTTGTAACAAGGCCTTGTTCCCTGTACGTGTTCCCATCACTATTGCACTTACTCCTCCAATTGCTAGGTTTTTGGCTAAAAGGAAGATAATTAAGAATAGTGTATGATTTTTTTTATATTTAAAAAAAATTGTCTATTTTCTCTATTTTTTTGGTGATTTAGGAAATTGAAAATAGGGAGAAAAAAAAAACTTTGATGGCTATAGTTTTATGTTTGCAATAATTATTTTAATTGCTATTGATTTATGGTTATTCTTCTATTGTTGAAAATATTAAAAAAATATAATTTTATGTTTGCAATACTTGTTTTACTTGGTATTCTTATACAGTTCTATTGTTGAAAATACAAGAAAAAAAATAATAGTTATAGTTTTATGTTTGCAATAATCATTTTACTTGATAATCTGGTTATTTTTCTTGCCGATTATTTATTATTGTTGTTGGGAAATTGTGGCTCTAGAACTCTATAATTGAATCCGAAGAAATATTGAATCCCGTACGGTTCAGGGGTCTGCCAGTCAACTACCTTCTCAGAGGTTTTCAGTAATACGATCCGTCGGTCATTGTGTGGGTGGACTCGATTTCTTCCGGTTTTAAGAAATCTGTTGAGAGTGAATAAGTCTGGTTATTTTAGTATTTCTAAAATCATGACTTCAAATGTTTAAGCCTGGTTTAGAATTTATAGCACAATGCCAGAATTTGCCATCTAAATCTTACTTTGCATTGCTACAATATATTTTGCTTGTTTATTATGTTTAGCTGTTTACTCATATTATTAGAAAATTTTTTGCGTATGTACACTTTTTTAGGTGTCAAAACTTTGGACTTTAATCACACGGTTTTAAACCGAACTTTTGACTCGAATTATACTAGTTTTAAACCGGTGTAATATCTTCGCGTAATAATATTTTATTTTCCTTTTTCGTGTTAGAACTAGCTTTAAACCTGCGTAATGATATTTTCGTATAATGATATTTACTTTTTATTTTTGTGTTAGAATTAGTTTTAAACCCGTGTAATGATGTTTCATTTTCCTTGTTCGTGTTAGCAAGCCAAGCTATCGTGTAATGGTATCCCATTTTCTTTTTTCGTGTTAGAAAGTTAAGCTATTGATGTAATTTTTTATAATAATATTTTTATTCGTTAAAAGTTTTAATTTTTTTATATATTTATATAAGATATTACGAAGAAGAAAGTCTTCATGAAAGAAGACGATGGACCAAAGGAGGAAAAGGTTTTAGACCTGAGAGAGACCCTACAGTGGCGTTATGTTGATAATAGATTAGATATTTATAATTTTTGTAATATTTAAATTGGTCAAATTGTTGTAAAATTTAAATTTATTTATTATTTACATTAAATTTATATATTATTATTTAAATTCGAATTTCAATTAAATAATATTATCTCTCAACTATTTGAATTCGTAAAAAAAATTAACTTTAATAAATAAAGGTTCGATCCTTACATGGAATGTAAATTTTGAAAATTTTACAAAAAATAGATTTAAATAATAAATTTTTATATTTAAATTTATTATTTACGTATGTAATGTGAATTTGAATATTAAATAGTTGAAAGTTTATATTTGTATTTGCTATAGATAATAATTATAATATTTTTATTAAATAATTATAATATTTGAATAAAAATATTATTTTAATCTATAAAAAATAAATTAAATAATTAGAAATATTTACATATACACTGCCTATTACCGTCTCTAATTTATGCACGCTTCGCACCTAAGGTCGGGTCCGAAGAGTTTGCCTAGAGCTAGTGGAGATAATCACCATCGAAGAGTTAAAAGACAACGATTATGACAACTACAGCAGACAATCTCTTACAAGCATAACTTTGACAAGTAAGGTATTTGCTAAAAATTGCATATGAAGCAATTACTTTTACTATTTTTTTCAAAGCAGCTCAGCAGCAGATTTATAAAATTCTGGAGCATTTTTTTAATATAAATTAATGTTATTAAAATTGAGAAATTTCTAGTTCAACCGCCCTGTTATAGAAAGGCAAATGCTTTGCAGCTCCATTGAACATTTCTTTGGTTTTGTTGGGTACTGCAAAGAGTCCGCCATTCTGTTCGCAAACGGTAAGTTGAACGGAATGAGTTGATTGATGCTATGATTTTCAGTGGCATAGGTGAAATGTCCCGGCCTCATTAGGATTGGGGTAAACCTGCTAATTTTAAATTCAAATTGAATGTGACACGAAAAAATAACTAAAATACGATAAAAAATGACATAATGTCAACACAATATTGATATACAAATGTCAATAACATGACTACTCGAATTGCCTACGTTTAGAGTATTGCGATAATCCGCCAGGTTTGACAAAATGGAGGAACCGAAGATCAAATGATGAAATGAACCAGAAATTGAAATAACATATCTTGATACACTATGTACCAGAACAAGAAATAGAGTAAAAGAAATCTGATTCATACTTTGATAATATTCATAACAGAGTTTTTGAACATACAATGAAACTTGATATGTAGAATATTCTTTTCTTCAAATCAAATCAATTGATCATTTGAATTCAACAGTCAATTTCAAAACCCTGACTGTCATCTCATTCCTATTTCCAGGGTCCTGAAAGAAATCCGTCTGAAAGAGAGTTTGAAGCCAGAATCACCAAAAAGAATGTTAGTAAAAGAAGAAATCATCACACATTTTGAATCTTTCAAGTTGGTAAAAAAGATTTTTCCCAATGACAGACAAAGAACCCCGCGATTTGCTAACTCCAGCTCCTGAAACTTAGAAGTCTTCCAAACAAGACAGAAGAACGTTTAACCAAGTCCTACAAGCAGACATTGAGCACAATAGCGCGATTACGTTGACAAATACCGGCAATTTGGAAGTACCAGCACTGACCTTGTTGCTTTGATGGTAATGCTGAGTAGTTAGTTGTCATTAGAACCCACCCATTATGACTGCTGGAGGTGCTTAAATTCCTGACAATCAGCTCCAACTTCATTAAGAGCCGATAAAAGCTTTGGCGCAATCTTGCCTAACATCAGCTTGAAACCAACTGAAGTGGAGTTTGCATGGTTCAGATCAGTAAAAGAGGCATCTTTAGTTAGGGAGCCAATTAAGTAGCCTTTCATGTAGGCATCACAGGCTTTAAGGATGTAATAACCACGTCTCCTGAAGTGTTCTCTGACAAGTTCTTCGAAGTCCTAGAGATGGTCATAAAGTTATAAAATTGATCATTTATATTTTAAAAGAAAAAGACCAACCATAGAAATCCCTACTACATCTAACAATTATATCAAGCACCACTGAGAAAAATCCTATCTGTAACAACTTAAGATGGAATTACGAACATATGTTATCTTTTATATGTCCCTTGAATCTATTGTTACACATTAAAAACTACCCTCAAGAAATCAGAACCAAATTTTAACAGAAAAAGTTGACCTATAATTTCATTCCATCGTATCCACTATCTATTCAAAAAAAAAAAAGGATGAAACCTACTTAATCTAGAAACTAAGAAAATAAATGTGTGCGCCAAAGCTTAAAAACCTCCATAACCCTTCGAAACATTGAAATCTTATGGGATAACTACCCATGTACCAGTGGACAGTAAATCAATAAAGAGACTATACTACTGAAATGTAATAATCACCTTTGGGAGCTTCCGCATGAGATACATCATTGACTTGCAGCTCAGTAAGAAAGTATTCTCATTGTATGCTAATGAATTTTTCTCTCCTTCAGCTGTCCCAACCTGCTTATCATACCCAGCTTCATTGAAATATGGCTTAGAGTTTAGCACTAACCCCTGCAATGAAACTAGGACTTGAAGGATGCTCGAGGATGATGGATCCCAAACTTCGTTTCCCCTGCCAGTCCATGTGTTTAGAAGGCTAAGGCACACCTTTCCTTCTTCATATAAATTTGGATTTATTCTCCAACCACCTGAGTGATAGTATGCTGACTGCAACATCAGAACCCCAGTCAGAGAAAAAACAGTAACATGAATCGTTTATCCTAATTATTAAGACAATTTCGAAATATTCAGAAGTTAAATTCTATGAAATTTAAAAGATGAAGGAAAACATATTTCAAGCTTTAAGTGATCAGATTTGGTCCCAGTGTCAATGCCTAAGATGATGGTCAGCATACCTTTGTCCTAAAATAGGTAAGAAGTTCAAATATCTTTTCCTAAGAAGACAGATAGAGGGAGAGGTATGAAGACATAAGATAAGTTTTTTAATCTTACCGGTGGAACATCTGGATACTCGGGAGGAAGGTGAAAATCAAAGAAGAAGAGACCATCCTGATAAGGTGTCCCATATGCCCCAACTATTACAGCCCTCAAGAGATCCATTCGATCCTCATATACTCGTACATAGATTCCATCTGGTAAATAGTTATAACTGCTTAAAAAAAAGGGTTGCTACAGCCCCGGACCAGAAACCTTTTGATATACCTACAATAAACAATCCTTACCTGGCAAGTTGTTCTGAAGGATGTTCCAATCTTGCTGAACCTTCTTTAGCCATTTTCTTCCGGCATTATTCTGCAAGCATGATTAATGTGGAACAATTCAAAATCCTAAAGACATCTACAGAAGTGAACCAACCGGATGAGGTTATATATTAGAATTACTAATAAGGCTATAGTAGAGCTAGTCAACAAAAAACCTTAAAATTTTTAACAAGAAATACAAGATAAATAAATCAGAATCTCCTCAAGCAATATAGCCTATTTTATATTTTTTTTCTTTGGGGGGATAAATAGTATTTTATTCATCCAAGCAAGCGGGGAAACAACCTGCTACAGTGTCAACTGTACGAGGCTATATTGACAAAGAGTAATAGTAAGTATTATGTACAGACAAAGAACCCATTAAAGAAAGTTCTTTTATCAATTATTTAATTCTGAAACTACTAGTCTATAACACAACTTTCTGAGTTGCACTACAATATGTAAGCTTGCAGTTTAATTTACACAATCAAATTAATGGGACAATCCAAATCTTACTATGATAACATGAAATATTCCATGGGCTTAAAGGTATAACTTGAGACAGCAGGGAAAAGCTATTAATGTCACAATGCTAATAGGCAAAGGTTCATATACCTGGCCATTTGCACCAAGAAAATAATGATCTAGAGGATCTTTAGCTGTATCAAACCTCTTGAAACTGCAAGCATCATCCTCATCACCTGTTTTAGAATGTGGGTCTCCAATCCTCAAGTTGCATAAACCTTCTACTGAAGGTAAATGTTTCTGGGCCTCTGCTTCAACATATTCCTCTCCTTTTCCATCAACACTTTCCACACTGGAATTTTCAAGAACATTAGAATTCTGGGGGCTAGACTCATAGCTGGAATCTGTTTCCTCAGGCTGATGTACATTTTCTCCTTGGGAATCCAAAACAATTGGATCAACACTTTTTCCTCTTCCTGAAAACAATCCACTGGCTAGTCTGGTGACAAAATCAAATGCAGCTAAGGGGAGAGATAATGCTGCATTTCTTCCAGAATTATTCTCCATACACCCTTCTACTTCTGAAATAATGTCACTGGCATTTTGTGGCTCCAGATCCTGAACAACAAATACTCACAACATTCACTCGATTGAGAGACAGAATACATGAATTATTAGAATTTAAGATTAAGTAATAATATACTGATAGTTCTACTAGCATGATGCATACAAATGTTAGTGATCATGTACATGCATAAGGCATCTAGAAATTTTTGTTCCAATCATCTGATGGTCCTACTACCTGCATGGTAAGGCAAAGATATATGTATTTTTTTTTTTCAAACATATAATGATTAATACATCAAATTTTCCTCTCAAAGATCTAAATCTGAACCCATCAAGATCCTCTCAGTGCATATTCTGGCTCATAAAAAATGTTTTCTGAAATGAAGTGGAGAGATCAACAAAGGAAAGCCTGCTCGCAAATAATTGATGTATTGACATTTAACTGATTTAGATTTTCTGGACTCCCATACCATTGATTCAAACAGAAACAAACCTCTTGAACATTCTCAAGGGCATCCATCTCCTCATCATTAACAGTTTCCCAACTAGCAGCATCATCACTTACTTCACTCCCAGCAGCAATTGACTCGTCGTCATCTCGACCAACAACATAAATCGCTTGAGGTCCAACCTAAACAAGCCAAAAGATCAAATTGTTAAAAAAAAAATAACAAAGCTCCTCCCCAGGGGAGCAAAGGCACAATAAGAAATAGTAATCACTAATCATAACATGATGGAACATACAAGCAGATAAGATACTCCTACAATAAGCAGATATAAATAAAATATAAGTTTAAAATAATCTAAAAAATTTATAAGAAACCTTCCCTAATATTATAGGGCTTATATTTAGTCTCCTCAAGATCTATGTGAGACCATTAACACTCACAGAATATACCCTCAAAAGAACAAAACAAAGAGCAGAGGCTTTCATCCCTACCAAAATAAAAATATCCAGTCAGATAAAAGAGCCTCTGATGTTTTATGTCAGCCAATTTGATGGGAAGAGATGTTACCAATGTAATATATTTAAGAAAAACAACTAACAAAGGATGCAAAGTTTAAGATTCAGTTGTTATGAACAACTCTAAGTGGAAACAAAAGGAAATAATATTTCACATAATAAGGTATCAACTTTACCGTTGAGACCATCCCATCAGCCCATATAACCTCAATATCACCATTTCTCAGGCCAGTTATATTCCCAACCCAAGAGAGCTCTGTGAAGTCCATGGAAGCTACATTTGGCGATGCACCTTCCACTTTGTTACTTCCCGAGCTCTTTTTAAAGTCTTGTTTTACCTCCTTTGATCCATCTTCCTGCTTTGGTTCCTCAATGGAGCCTTCACCAGAAGAAGATTGAATGGGAACAGCAGCCAGCGGTAATCGAACTACTAAATCACCATGACAGTAATCATAATCTGGATGTCCTTCTAGCTCATACACACTTACAATTTCCTCATTGTCAAACTCCCGAGGGTCCTCTGCCCTGGCAACTGGCTTTAACCACTTTACACATGCTGTCCTCTCCTTTGCATTAACACTTTTGACGACCCCAACACGCCTGGGTTCATATGCATCATCACCATCATCGGAGGCTTTCTCCACGACATACTGCTCTGCAACAAACTCATGATCACCGGGAGTTTCAATCGGGATCAATGTTGTTGCATCCACTCTCCGTTCCACTGATCCATCCTGCCATGCAACATCAACACTTGTTCTACTATTGACAATTAATAATGCCCTTTCAAAATTTTCCACTTTCTTTTTTGCTTTCTTGTCTTTCCTGATCACAACTTTACGAATCTTCTTGCGGTGAAGTGGCCAATGCTCATGGACAGTCTCTTTTGAAACTGATAATGAACTGCTACAAGAGCTAGATTCAGGTGAGGCATTATTTTTCATAGCTCCATTGTATTTAGTTTCAATAATTTCATTGTTTTCATCAGGTGTAGGCATTACATCGAGATCCATGGATTCACTATTATCTTTTGATTCCTCCAGAGTTGCTTCTTCTGGATCAGATTCATGATTTCCCCCATTTCTCATTGAACCATTAAGCTGCAGTTTACACAAGCCCTTGTCCAAAGGAATGGATTGTGATGAAGTTGGAAGAAGACACCAATCACCCACTTGCCAATTCGCATGTGTAAAACAAGACAACAGTTTGAGATTCTTTGGATTCTGCTCTTCAGCAGGGGCAGTGGAAGAATCAGGCCCATAGCCAGCAGATGCTATCCAAGAAATAAACACAGATCCAGCTGTAACTTTAGTAACCGTACCTTCCAATCGATTTGCCTTCCATAAGCCAGATAACCACCTAGAATTCTTGAAAACCGATGAAGAGCTTGCCCTCACACACTGGCCAGGATAGTATGGGAAATTACTATCATCTTCAAGGGTATTCCTAGTAGTTGGTTTGAGACGCAAGGGTTCAGCCCTCATAACTTTGCACACAGAGCCATCATCAAACAACACATTGACATTATCTAAAACATCATCGATTCTACCTAGCCAGGGACCAAGGACCACATAATCACCCACAGTGAAATCCCTCACACGTTGCAAGTCTCTAGTGGAGATATCTTTTATTATAGATCCATCAGGAGCTAAAAGATCAACAGAGATATTGACATCTACCACAACACCCACCTGCCCAGTGGGGTCTGAAGCAGCAGCAACATAATCCCCATGCAAGAAACCCCGATCAACAACAGTTACATTCTTTATACTTTGAACTGGCTCGGTGTCATCCATCCAGAGAACTCGAATTTGATCACCTTGAAGATCACCACATTTATAGTCACGGTCACCTTTGTTCCCATAACCACTCTCATTAGTATTGCCATTTGCATCAATATCACCACTTCCATCTTCACCATCCTCTTCATCATCTCCATCATCAGTTATGCTTCCATCTGAATCTGAGTCACCAGCAACTTCACTCACAATCCCAATTGCACCACTTGTATTACTCCTGACAACATCTTGTCGATAAATATAAGGAACACTATGCGAGTTACTAGAAGTCCCGTTTTCTTTACTAACTTCAACATTAGTCGTGTTATTTACATGTTGATCACTGAGAGACCCATTTGTTGTAGAATCACCCTGACTTGAAGTATTACTTTCACGCAAACTTGTTGTTATGGATTCATTAGTCTCAAAAGCTAGCAAACGTTGCTCCGTCCCCATCTGAGATACATTTACATCATAATTTAAAACACTTAATTCAACAAAGCGAGTTTCAATCCGTCAAGCATTTTACTTCCAATTCCAAGATCCTTTGTTCATCCTAATAAATAGTCTGAGGTTTTGCAAATCTTCTTTACTTGTTTCAAACACAAAAAGATATCTAACTCAATATTAACAGGTTAACAACAAGGTTCTCACGATTGATTATCGCAAGTTGGCAAATGAAATAGGGTAACACTCTAGAACCAGTTCCTTCTAAAATAGATAATATTTTCTCATATATCATGTAATTTTAAGCCAACATTGGGCTCTTTCTCAACAGTTTATCACCAGATTTTGAATTAAAACAAAAAATTTGCCTAAAAATCATGTGTAAACATTTAATATCCGATTCAAAATAGAAAAAAAGAAAAGAAAAGAAAACATTGCCTCGAATTTATTCCGGAATCAAACATCATCCATTCAATATAATTAGAATAAAATGTTAAATTGAATGCCAAAACAAATTCAGAAACAAATGATAACAATAATTCAAATATTATTTAGAACAGATTAAAAACAATCTCCAATAACAAATCATTGAACGCAGCTTAAATCCACACTACACCACCTCATTCCAATAAAAAAAAAAAGAAATAAAGAAATAACAAGGAACCTGGAAAAAGGTTCAGCTTTCATCGGCAATAAATCGCTGGATTTCAAAGATGATCTAAAATGAAATTACCTGATTAAAAACGGCGATTTTTTTTTTTTTTTTGAATAGAGGAATATAGAGAGAAATAGAGATAGAATGAGCGGAGCTGTGTATAGTTTGAACCAAGGGTCGCTGTTGTTGCTGTATTGAAAAAGAGAAAATGAAAAATTAGAGAAAAAAAGAAAACGCTAATTCGGAGCTTTGCTTTGCTTAGACCCTGGAAGTCTTGAAATTAGACATTACTATTTTCTTTTTTTTTTTGGTTGTTGTCTCCTGTTTTGATGTTGATTGCGGCCAATAGGGATCCAACGGTTCTGAATTTCATCTGTGCCGTCGGATTTGCTGATTTATATAAATTGAGGTTTTCAAGAACATTAACATACAAGCCCTAGAAGGAATAAATAATGGTATTTTACTTTTATTTTTTTCTAATTTCTCATGTGTTTAAATTTTAAAATGAATTAATAATAGAAATAAATTAAAATTTATGCTATTTCTTCGTTTGAAGTAAACAAAAGAAATGACAATGGGATGGCTTTGTTTGGAGATTTTTTTTGAAGGGAAGGAAAGGTAGCCTTTTTGTTGCAATGCAATGCAAGGTATATTCAATTATCAATTTATAAGGTTTTAAGAACGAAAGCGAAAGGTTTTTTAGGGTAAAAATATAATAAAATGGTGACCCAAAAAATGCATAACTTACTTGTTATAAATGTGATGTAATAGTTAATTATATTTGACTAAGTTTTATTATTTGATTTATATAAATTTTTTTATTTAAATTGAAAATTTGATTTATATTAACAATTTATTTAAATATAAAATAAAAGTTAACTATTTAAATATAAAATTAAATATTTATAATTTATTCGTAGGTAAATTAAAAGTTACTGATTTTATTTTGATTTGATAAAAAAATTATACGAACGTACATTAATAAAATAAAATGATAAAATTTCGGGGTTTTTTTTGTTATTTAGTCAATTGTCATTCCAAGGTGAAATTTACATCTTTCGTAAGATACATATATATATATATATATTATGAGGCGATCAATGGCGGTTAGCGTCCCACAAGCTATAATTTGAAGGGTACAGATGAAGTGCCGCACTATAGGTAACTACACTCGAGAACACCCTAAAACTTCTTCACCAATTAACGCAACAGACTAAAGCCCACTTGCAATCGCCCTCTTCTTCCGTTAAGAGAGTAGGGAGCACCACGGTAGAGTTCATCCGGAGAAGATGATCGTGTGCGTCGCAGTCGTCGGCCATCAGGTACAACCTCCTCTGTAAACCGTATTTTCTTTCTTTCTTTCACGCATCGCATCATGACGCGAAATCTTCTTCTTTTCTTTTTTTTTTTTTCTCCTGATGAGCTGATTTTCTTATATCATGATGGATGAACAGAACAATCCTTTGTACATTCAGAGCTTCACGGACGCCGATGATGCTCTGAAGCTGCACCACATCGTTCATTGCTCCCTCGATGTCGTCGATGAACGAGGTAATAATATTATTACTTAAATCTAGGGATTTAATTTTTCTTTTTTTTTTATTGAGATGCTAGGATCTAGATCAGGCACAATTAGGGCAAAATTTAGAAATTTAACTTTTCATTTTTATTGCAAATTTCGTTTATGTTAATTTCAAATTATGGATTTTGAATATCTGATGTTGGATTATACATGTGTGTATATATTTACAGTCAACAATCCGAAAAAATCTGGACCGACATTGAACGAGACCTTTTTGGGCTTGCTTTATCCTACTGAAAATTATAAAGTGTAAGAAGTTACTTCTACAGCTTTTTTTTTAATAACATTTGATTCAAAATTCTTACGTTGCTCTGATTTGTAATTATTGCAATGTCGAACGTTGTGTTGGCTGCAGCTACGGTTATTTGACTAACACAAAGGTGAAGTTCATTTTGGTGACCACCGATTTAGATGTTAAAGATGTTGATGTTAGAAATGTAAGTATTGTCGTACCCGACAATGAGTTGGAGTGGGGATAAGGATCGTATTATAATTCTATTTTATTTCTTTATTCACTGGAGATAGAAAATGTTGATTTGCAATAATGCATCGCTTCTTGTACTATCTTTATTTTTGCCTCTCCATCTTTGCTTTATCCTAATGGGAACTTTGGCTATGTTTCAACTAAAATAGCTATATAAATAAGTGTATTATTAAATTTTAAGCCCTAGATGGAAGTGTATGGAAAACATGCATGAACTAGTGCTGGCATTGAGTTGATCTTGGTAATGAATGAATGTTTAGCTGAGTTTCCTCTTGATGTTTAGTCATGACTCTGCCCAAGCTTTGGCCTCTACTAAAGATGGATTACTAAGCTTTAGCACTGTCTTTGAGGTAATAAAGGCTATACTCTAGAGCCTTGGATGATGACAATCTATGGAAGTAGTAGAAGGAGAAATCTGGAAAGTGGCAAATTGTGAGTAAATTCTCATAATCTATTTCTATCTTTCTCTGTCTGCTGGTTCATCACGATACACGGATAGGACTTAGGAGTTTGACCTGCTTATATAGAAACTCTAGGAAATGTTGGTGGTTGTTTCTGCTGAAATCAAACATATTTTAGCCTTACATGTTTTTTAATTTCCTAGGTTGTGATTTTTTTTTCTGTTAGAGATTTTTCAATGTGGAATTATATTGTTTGTTATTGTGTCAAGATTCCCCCGTAGAACTGTAGGTTTAATCGTTTTTATGTCCACTTGTTGGATGATATGGGCGGTTCCTACCAGCTTTTGCCCCTGACACCAACTGCACACACGCATTTTCTAAGTTGAGACCAATTGTTTGAGCGTGTTGCTTTACTGATAATTAGACCAACGGCTAATTCTTCCTGCAGCTTTTAAATTTAAAGAGGATATTATCATCTATATATTGAATGGGTGCTGAACATGTTATCGTGGCTTCTGACTTGTTCTTGTACTTCAATTTTGCTCTACTTTATGTATAGTTTTTCAGGAGGTTCCATGCTGCATATGTTGATGCCGTCTCGAACCCATTTCATGTGCCTGGTAAAAAGATTACATCCAGAACTTTTGCAGAAAGAGTGAGCAACATTGTCAAGTCATTTGGGCTGAGTTCAGCTGGATGATTCTGGTTTGAGATCGAAGCTTTTGAATATCTTAATTAAACTAGCAAAAATTCTGTTACTCTTTGTACTCATTACGGTTGTTTTTCCCTCTTCCTTTTCCTGCCTTACCTAGGAGTTTCAACATAATATAATTCGTGATTTTCCAGGATGTGAGATGTATCATAGGTGAATAAGTGGCTGATTTTTTTCGTTTCTTCTAGTTTGAAATTGTTTTCTAAATTATGGACAGTGTTTTCTTTCAGTTTTATTTGTTATTTGTTTTCGCATATTGGCCAACAACGTAATCGTGATTCGTATGTGAGCCCTTATAGACCATTATCGATTTATTCAGGCCAAAATATGATGTGCCAGCTTCGGCTACCACAACTCCTTTTGTCTGGTAATTGGTAAATAATGGTTTGAGTATTCATTATCCATATAACATCAACTCTTGATTAGCCTAGCCAGCAAACATGCAACCTGGATTTTTTATTTTGTAAGTATTTACATCTAAGACCTGTGTTTAAAACATATTCTAATATCGGTATAAGGGTATAATCTTTCAGGTATTCAAATACATCCGAGTTCAGTATTGACTTGAGTCTGTTTAACATAAGCCAGCAATATCTTGCTTTTTTTGAAGTTACAGAAGCATCTACTTGCATGTCTCTTTGCACTTGCATCTTGGGTTGCATTCAGTGTTTGCATTATTTTGTTTGACAAATTGAATCGGGAGATTTTAAAAACAGACGGCTTAGATAATGTGAAAAAGGTAGAACACGTAAGACATTGACATGAAATTCGTCAATAATCGTTCAGAGAGTTCCCTTATATCAGAGTACGATGGATATAACTATTCTAACGATATCAAACAATTATCAAAGTTCTTGCTTGCTATGTATCAAATGAGTAGTCAAGGAACCAAACTTAAAACCTCGGGAAAAATATGAGCAACCTTCATATAACGTAGCCATTAAGAAAAAGAAAATCAAAACGTTTGTATTTAGGGCATTAAAAACGAAAATGCGTGGCTTGATGAAGCCATCATATGGTGGATAAATTGCTTTCTGCATATCACACAGTTAAAACTCATCGTCATCTTCCTCTGCAATATGCTTCGCAAGCTCTTGCTCCTGTTGTTGTCGTTCTCTCCTCTTCTCAGCACTTTCTTTCTCCTTGTGGGAGTTTGGTGGGAACCGAAGTGCACGAACCACCTCGTTATGCATATTGAGGCAGAAAGCAATCCTAGAGTTGAATGCCATTTGAGGCTCAGTTGTAGAGTAGATGTCTCCTGTTTCCTTTGACAACATTTATCCATTTGCGTGATCCAATGCTGCATCAATAGCTCCATCTCTGATTGCCTTGGCTACTATACTCTCAGCATCAGCAACAGAGTCCAATCTAAGCTTCTTGGCAACATTCATCAAGTGAGATGCGAGAATATGAGATGCTTATGTTGCGTAGCCCAGTCCGAATGACATTGTGCCGCAGCCTAACAATTAAGTTATGGGTCCGGTCTGAACTGAAAGTACTTGAGAACTTCTCAGCAACATATCTGAAGAGCTCCAAATCCCCAATGCGTACAGCCTGAAAGTACACTCAAACATTTTCTGAGTTCTCAAACCTAGTAGTAAAATCTTGGAACTGCTGAAACCAAAGAGGCAATCCAAATTATTATAACGCTTGGTTTTTGTACTAAATTAAAAAAAATTCCCTTAAAATGATTTAAAGAGCGAACTTCGATCAATAACAAAACATGAGGATACTGATAAAACAAGTGAAGATATTTAAGAGCTACACATGGCTCTTTCTCCTCTTCCTTACAGGGTTGCTCATTCCAGGAATATTAGACTTGGTTCTTTATAAAGCCAAATGATAGGAAAATTAAAAATGAGAAACTCAAACTCACATTTGTCAGTTCAAAGTATGGCCTCAATGCCTTCTCCATGCCTTTCTGCATAAAAACAGTCCTCTCAGGGATTTCTCCCAGCAGCAATCGGACGATAATTGCCCATTTGTTGCACTGAACCCGAAAACCAAGGGCCGCGACAGGGGCTTTCTGAGCAGCTTGGAGGAGACACTCTTTGGCATCTGTGCACTCCAGTTGAATTGTCCTAATCTTCCCCAAGTAAAAGAGGTAGCGGCAAAACTGCAATGGTGAACCTTTGACTTGTCAACCTCCAGGCAACCAATTCATAACCATAAAATTGCAATTTAGTTGGATGAAATGAAGTAAAGAACATTTGGGAAACATGGGTGACTTTAAGATACGCTATTCAAAGAGAAAGATAAAAAATATCATAACTAGCCTGCTGGTTTGAGTGAGCTTCAAATCTAGGAGCCTTTGACCTCAGCTTCTCTGCTTGATCATACAAATTATAATGGAGGTAATTGTGAAGTAGTAGGTTGAGAAGCATCTCCTACATGAGAGCAACATCCACATATAAGACCCTAACATCGTCAGAGATATAATGCTCCAGTATTTGAAATTGAACCTGACCCAGCTCATCGTGGCGCAATGTTGCAATCCGGTGCAGCGCTAGAAGGTTACTGTCAATGAAAGATGATCTGATTAGACTAGAATGTTATACTGCAGTGTACTTCTGGCAATGTATGCTAGAAATATAATTTGGTGAGATTTTTTTTAAAAAAAAATCACCAAAACAAACATTAAAGACAACATAGGGTAAAATTTAGTTTTGCATACAATATAGCTCACCCCCTAATTTCAGCAAGATCACCGGTAAGTTCATAGCAAAGGGAGTAATAGAAATAGAGCCTAGCAGCTAGAACATCAACAGTCCTCCTAATTATATTCTTCAGCCGGGCAATGCTTGCAGAGGAACATGCTTTCGCCTGAAATGAGAGAATGTAATGTACAAGAAAAGGAAACATCCTAATGAAATTACTTGCTAATGTACCTCATTATATTTCTTTTGATCAATCAGAAATATCAAGACGACCAAGTAGCAATAGATTTCTAGCTCTGGCAGGGGATGCTTAGCAGGAGCCTGGGTCGCAGAGGTTGCAGTGTCAACTTCCATCTCATGGTCATCCTCCTGTCATCAACATTCAACAACTGAGTTCTAAAAATAACCATAAATGCAATACTTATTAAACTATAAACATTTTATAGTACTTGTATAATTAACTAATACAGACAGTCTATACTAAGTTAATATCGCAATTTAATAAAAAAAAAAATCAAACGTACAAAATATCTTCAATTCACTTTACCACAGGCATCAAAACTACATGGGAAAAAAAGGAAAAAGAAAAAAAAGAAAGCAATTGCACGTGGAAAACTGAATATTGCAATATCCCATCAAAAATTATCTTAGGAAGATAAGAAGAGAGTCGACTATGGGCCTCGGAACCTGGGGTGAGCGCGAAATTGAGGAATGCGGAAAGCACAGATGGCTTCGACTTTCGTCTTAAAGCCATAGTAAGTCTTACAGCCCGCAAAATACGACGAGCTTCACGGTCATAGGCACCAGTCTCTATCAGAGACGCAATTTCCTTCAAATCTGAAGAAACACAGAAATTTTATCCAAATCCGAGGAAAAACCATAAGTACCCAGTTCAGATTAAAAAAAAAAAGTTAAGTTTCACTCAGAAAACGTCAAAAAGATATGTGCAAAAAAACGTGAATTTTATAGATTGATTGATTGAACTTACGGTGCAAGGTGGCAGGAGAAGAGGAAGAAAGGGAATTGGAAGGAGCAGCTTGCTCTTTCACTTCCACGTCTTGAGTCATTTTCGAGAATCTGAAACAATTGCGAATTTAAATGAAAAATGATGCAAAAATTCAGATTAAAGGAAAAGTGAAATTTAGATTAGGGAGTTACTTACAAGTTAAAAGGGAATTGAGAAAATTCGAGCTTCGTTTCGCGATATGAAGTGCTGGATTTGGAGCAATCGAGAAACGAGGCACTAGAGACGAGGAAGGTTTTCCATTTGAACTCTCAGTTTCTTTTCTTTGGCAGGAAGTCATGACAGAAGGGAGAAAGATTATTTAATAAAAAAAGGGTGGAGGAGGATTGAACGACGCCGCTTAGGTAGAAATCCTAAGCCCAAACATTAATGTTATATACGTACATATAATATGATCGGTTGAAATATTATGTGTAAATGTTATTTGTCATCTGGAGAATATAATTGGTAATGGTTGATAATTACGCAGGAAGTTGACTCTCAATCTTTATCTTTAGATTGGCCCTGCCAACGTATCAGATCCCTTCTTACTCACTAAGCAATTATAAGAACGACAATAAGACATTGATGCCTTCATAAGTTCTAACAAAGTTCTACTTAAACGTTCTTACCATTTTAGCCAAGAACAGGTACAGCTACGGAGAAATATATTCATTACTTAGCGTTGGTACTTGGAATTTTTTTCTTCAGCTGTACTTTGTTCATATTATACATAATTAATTATATATATTTGGAATTGAGTCATCTGTTTTTATTTACAACGATATTGTCTATATGTAGTTTTGCATAAGGATGACAACGGATCAAAAACTCTATTTTTTTCGTTGAAAATAAAACCCGTCCCGACGAGGTCAGATCAGCTCAAAACGTGGCAGGTGCCGGTTATTCTGCCATTGCTAGTTCTGCATTACATTAATAAAAGTATTTTTACTAACATAAGGGCTTCATAGGAACTTGATTATCATCAACAATTCCTACATGTATCCCAAAAAAAAAACCACAAATATTCCTACCTTCATGCAGTGATCCAACGTCCTGGTGACATATATGTGTGTGTATATATATATATATATATATATTTTTTTTTTCAAAGGATTTCTAATTCCCAAGGTATTTGACCTTGTTGATTTCAAACACATTCATAGGTTAAACATCATCCAACTATCTGTTGCTATCTGGAAACTTTGCCTCGTATGTTTGTGGCACCTGCAAAAACGACAATAATATTTTTATTTCCAAAAATAAAAATAAGATAATATTAAAAGAAATTATTTATTACCATGAATGTTGCAGTGATCATTTTTGCAGCAAACCATCTTCCATGTAAGTTTCGTTGCGCATTTATTGCACCTTGTGTATCTTCAAATCGTAAGTAGACAAAACCAGCACTGTTCCTGTTCAAGGAAACAAAACGAGCAATGAAAGTCATCGTAGAAAAATAGATCCGAAGAACCAAAGGCAACGATCTCATGTAATAGTAACCGTGAATTACATCACATGTAGACATCCTCAAAATCAGACTAGTGCACGGAATATAAGCCTAATCTAACAAAGATACAGCAGCTGGTCCAACTAGGAATTACCTGTCCACAAAGATATGCTTCAATTTTCCGAATTTTGAACATTCTTCTTGAACATCTTCTTTGATATCCAAATCAAAATCTGGTTCGGTCTGTCACAAGAATATGATATATGATTAGGGAAAAACATGAAAAAAGAAACTCTAAAATCTAGCTATGGACGCCAACAACCTCCAGATTTGGATCAAACATATTCTTCAACAATAGGCATTCGCTTGGGATTCCAATTGTGTCAATCATAGGGATGCCATTGGTAGGGATTTGTAGACCACCGGGAAGTCCAGGAATAGTTGGAACAACAGATTGTAACGTAGGTGAAGCACCACGGACTGGCGCTGTTGAAGCAGTAAGACCAGTGCTATTAACAGGCATGCCTACAGAGCCAGTAATACTGCAAACAAATGAGACCGATGCAGTATCAGCCAGATAACTTATAAATAAAACAAGTACTAGATTGATATAACTTCTAAATAAAACAAGTACAACATTGATAAAGGCAAACCTTGATGCAGTGCCACTGCGATCCAACTTTGCCATGAGAAGTGCTCGAGATGATGAATTCAGAGACTGGAATTCACAAGAATATTTTGTCAGATCCCTAAAAAGTTAGATAAAAACTCATCAAATACAGACAAAGCTAGCAAATCAAAGACAAATGTGAAACAGCCAGAAGGGCGCATTTTATGACTTCACATTGGTTGGCTATCCTCCTGGGAAAACGTAAATTTCTGGCAATCTGAGCATGATGGTGAGTGTCCTTAAAATGCAACGTCAACTTTGGGCTATGTTCTAAATGTGGGTTCAAGAGAAACCATTCATAGCCATCTGATACCTCTTTAGATACATTGACAGAAAAAAGCACAAAAATACTCACCAAGCCACCTCCTTCATCATCATCAAGATCGGCAGTTTTTGTCCCAACATCTTGCAATGCACCTTGATCGGTAACAGTTGATACCTAAACAGATTGAAAAAGTACACACACACACACACACATACTTATAACTAAAAATCTCATTCTTAAGGCTCTATGGTGGCAAAAAAAATTGATAGCTGTATCTGTGGTCCATAGAACAGCAACTAAAAGAAAAGTCGGTGGCAAAAGAATATAAAAAGGTTGCATGCTTATAGAATTATAGTCAATTTAGCTCAGTAGTTGATGGTTCAAATGAGGTAGGAACCTTAAATCAGATATCAATGAATATCTGCTGCCTGGAAGAAACCTAGACATCATTTACCCATGATTACCTTGATTACTCGGCCTCCAATCTCCAGCTGTCCATTTAAATTCAATGCATTCCTAGCATCTTCCAGTCGGGCAAACTGCAAGAAGAACAATCATTCAATTACCTTTTCAAAACAGACACCATTCAGCATCTACGAAATAAGGCCACCTCAATTCAAGAATAATTCAAGGCATTAATAGCAGGTAACGCCTGTTTGATTACAAATAGGTAGATAAAGTTTTCCAACATATGGCAAAAGCAAAGTTCTTCAATTCAAAGTTTATCCTTCTTTTCTTTGGTTTTGGCTGGGGGGGGGGGTTACATGCACGTTCGAAATTGCAACATATTGTATGGATCTAAGGATTTACTAAAGAAAAATCACAATGAATGTCTCAGATTGCTTCGCAAAGCATTACCTGGACAAAACCAAAACCTTTACAATGACCAGTTTCATCAAGAGGCAACTGAACCAGCTCCACAGTTCCAAAAGCTTCAAAAACCTAAGCATTTTATACAAAATGGAAATGAGCAATATCAATCCAGCAAAAAGTACACGGGAATCCAAGGAAGTATGATATAGACACAGTACTCCAATTATGAGGATTAGAGAGAAAGAGGAAAAGAGGAACCTAAACCTATAAAAGGCGACCAAGAACAACTACATTAATCAAAAATTCCTCAAGAGCAAGCAGACTAGCAAATCATACATTGAAAGCATCAAGTGAAAAAGTATATTTAAGAAGTAATTCCATATTGCTTTCCAATCTACCTGATTCATTCCAATCTCAATGAATGATCATAGTTATTTTGGTCAAACTGATTCAAACGAATGTAAAGCACAAAATCTTATCACAAAAGGCAGGAAGCTTGAGTTCAGAAGCACATTATTGTTATTGTTAAAAATTGGTCATGAACAACTTGGCAAAGAAACAAGAAAAGGGACATCAGTTCAGTTCATGTCAAGCCTCTTGAGATGGGCAGTATCTCCCCTAGTCAATTTTGCAATCAAGTCTTTACCATATTTAAGAATTTCTGTTTTCCATTGCTAACATCCTTTGAAGCTCGTGTTATAGCAAGGCATCTAATGCATTCCCTTGATTGGAAGTTCTAAGACACATGCATGTCATGCCTAGGTTTTGCCGCCTTGTATCTTTTTGAATATTTCCCTCCCCAAATCTTTCGATTAACTCTTCTTAAGTTAAATTAGCATACTATTCTATTCCCAGAATAAAGCTTTCAGATTACAACCCAATCCCTGAGTAATTAAAAATTAAAAGCACCCAAAATCAATAACTAAGATCCTATCTCAAACATTAAAGCGTACATTATTAACACTACCTACAATCTTACCTGACGAAGTTGATCTTCTGTAATGTTGAAATGTAGGTTGCCAACATACAACCTTCTAGCCCCACCAGCATATGGACTTGTCTGTCCAGCTGACACAGACGACGTTGACTGAACAAGATTCTTCTCAGCTTCTGATGGTTTCACCATCACCGGTTGACCAAGAAGAGGCTGTCCAGAGAGAGCTATTGCCATAGGTACGGACATTACATCATAGAACTCGACATATCTGCATGAAGAAACTAAATATGATCCACAAGAATGCAGATAGAATATAGAGCAAGATGCAGGGCATACCAAACCAGCCCAACAAAGTAATGTCTCCTCAATCCTCACCACTTCCTCTGAGAAGAATTTACAAATTAATAAGATTTTGGCATTGTGTTTTTAACTTTCCAGACTAACAAGGAAACAAAGCCTTTTGTGCCAAAGAAAACACAAGTTTAAACATCCCATAAATTCTAAGCAATGCCATTGCAACTATAGCCAAATGGTTTCAGTTGAATGTCTTAAGATTGAATTAGAAATGTTTGCTGCCCATTTGCTGTTTATTAGTTGCGCCATTTTCATACTTTAGATAATAGACATGGTTGTTATTACTTAGCCCACGCAAAAGGGATATTAAGTAGTTTTCTTCATATATAGTGGTTTAACTTGTGATTCATTGCATTTGCACTCCCTCCACCCCTATCAACTGGTTATATTGGATGCATTAGTTAACATAGCTGCAGCTATTTTACACTCTTCTAAGAAACTACTTTTCAAATTTGTCATGCATCCTCCTTACCATATAAGTAATTTTTACGAAAATGACCAGCAGCACCCCTTGAACATTAAAATCTACAATTTCTTACAAAACCACATTTTGGATATCACATAACACATGCCAAACTAGTCTAAATGTTCACAACTGTAAAATCTTTTAAATAACTGTACATTTAGCTTTCCCACATGATGTGAGCCGCATAGGATTTCTTTCAAAACAAAAATATTTAGCAGTCACCATGAACACATAAAACAGTAAAAAGTAAAACCATAATCAAAAAGGGTTTGCTAGGTTCTTGCTTTTGATACATGCTCTTTGCTTATAGAGGGAAAAAACAGCAAAAGATATGTTTGATGTACAAACAAATAAATATTTTTTAAATAACAATATAGAAGGTTTATACTATGCCACACATAAATATTAATATATTTACTATATCTTTTCCTTTCTTTATTTTTCATCGGTTAAGAACCAAATAACTACTTGATTTTTCAAGTAGCAAAAGCAAACCCAAATCGCACCTAAAGTTTGCAAGTTAGTCATTAAGGTTTAGTACTTACCCAACTCCCTTAGAGCGTCTTGAATTTCGATCCATTATGAGGCGCACGTCTCGTACCTGCAAATTGAGATTAATAAGTATGCAGCACCAGAAAAAAAAAAAAAAGAAAAAACAACAAAAGAAAACACAACATCCATCACAGAGACACACAAAAACTTGTCTGCATATTAATCTGTATTTGTCTACATCCATGATGATTCCAGTTTACTGTTGAAAGAAACTGGACAATTAGCATTATAAATTGTATTAGACATTGTTAAATTTTTGGTTTAAAACAAAAGCAACAGATTTTGTCTATTCATCATTCTGTGACTTAAAACGAGATCCAAATAGTTTCAATTAGATTCCATATTGAACGATCAATAAAACCACTTTAGATATAGGATCAAACGAAATTGGAACGCATGAATTTTAGTAGTAAAGTAAATGATTCAATCTCCATGGAAACTAAAAAGAGTAGAGAATTTTCATAATAAAGTAAATGACTCCAACACCATGGAAACTAATAACAATAGAGAACTCCAGCACAGCATTCCGGCAATTAAACTCAATTAATATATCCTTCATATAAAATTACTAATAAATCCTCTAAGACATGAATAAAATGGTAATTAAAATGAGCTTCATAACATAAAAAACAAGGTCTTTAGCATCATATACATTACATTTAAGTACTAAATTAACCTTGTATGACCTGTATACAAGAAACTACAATAAAAATAGAAATCACCTTGCCAGCCCTAGAGAAGAACTCGTAAACATCTCTTTCATTAGCCTTCAAGGATATCTGTCAAGCATAGTTTACAAAATTTTACATTAGCAGTTGCAAAGAAAAACATCAGGCCACAAAGACATGATAGAATGAGAATGCATCCATACCTGATAAGCAAATACAGTTCTCTGATCCCTTTCTGGATCAACCTCAGGCTCTGCCACATCCTCCTTTTTGTCTTTATACCTCCTGTAAAAAGAAGGAAAAACACAAAATAACCATTGAATTGATTAACAACAGATAAAAAAAAATCAGTGAAAGGACCTCAAAAGTTATGAAAATATTCAAAAAAGGTGAAGATAAATAGAACGAATGTGTTTCTGCTTCTGGGAAGTGAAGAAACATCTCAAACCTATGCTTCAAGCAATCACTGCCAAAACAACAAAATGAACAAAAACAGAAAAAGGCAAAATCCAGAATGGCATCAATTTTTTCCCTCCAACATGCATAAAAATGCCAAACCCTTGTTACATGGTCCTGCAGGGAACTACACAAAGTCAACATAATACCTTGACTCTATAACATGGAAATCAAACATAAGTCGATAGAAGAAAGGGCCATGGTTACCTACAACCTAAAACTTCAAGACAACATTTTAATGATTATATCCTGCAAAAGAAAAAAAAGTGGGGGGGGGGGGTATGGCCAATCTGGTATTCCACAGAACACGAAGATGAACTGCTTCTTTAAAGCTTAAGCAAAGCCCATTACACCCTCACCAGCATTTCTGCAACAGAATAGATACAATTAAGCAACTCATTTTTAAAAGTGGAGGATAACGGTAATCATAACATGATATCGCCACTCCATTCAAAACCTCCAAGGTTGAATCTACATTCTTGCAATGCAAGATTTCAAATATAGTCTAGGAAGCAATATTTAAAACCCATGACCAGAGTTCCAGAAAACCCAATTTCCAGAAAGACTATCTGAAGATTGCTCTAGCACATCTGCGACTACCCAGAATTTAATGTTCAATATTCAGAATTTTGAAGACTGAATAAATAGCACAACTATATGAAACTTAAGAGCTAAAGGAAAAAACTCATTTATATATAACTATAAAAGCCGTTAAACAACGGAGAGTTATACTTCAAGGAAACAACTGATAGATCATATCTATGACAAAGAAAAGGTTGATTATCTAGATCTTCTACATGTTTACGTGTAAAGAAAGGTGCTGTACTGAATAGGCCTGCTATATGGCAATGCCAACTTTTGGAGAGATCTGGAGAAACAATGCACCAGGAACAGAGAGAAAATATCTATATAACATTTCCCACTAGAACAGAGGAGCTTGCATGAAATGAGTTAAGAAACTATTTCTTCACATCACTAACAAAAACCCATCGCTGCATTTACAACTTAATGAAGAAACTTGCTATCCTCAAAGTTCAAATTCTCAAATATAACCTACTTACTAATATTAGAAAGAAAAGTCAGGTAGCCCTATGGCTTACTTAATAGAAAGATAACTTAAATTATGATCCAGATAGTTAAATAAGAGGACAACAATGAGACAATGCGCCTAGTAATCAATTCACTTACAAGTCAAAATGTCATATACAATCATCATCACATAAACCTAACCGTGCACACCATAACCTATAAATAATTCAAGCCACCCCTGTAGGTAAATGTGTCTCCAAGATCCCATTTCTAATGTCTAGGTACTAATTACAATCGCAGAGGCATCAGCTCAATAATAATTTCCTTGATATACGATTAAATCGCAACCAGCATAAGATAGCTAACCTCACCATCCAGTTGGTGGCATTTTTGGACAGAATCCTACACTACCATTCTCAATAAAAAAAAATTTAGCTACCTATAATAGTAAATATAATTTTCAACCTTTTTCAATGTTAAAGCTGTAATAAAATGTGTTTTGAATAAAGTCGGTCATAAGAAAATAACGCAAGGTCGTCACAATTTTAAGTTGCAAGCAAGTGGTTATATATATATATATATATATATATATATCCAAGAAAATAAAACTGTTAAAGTAAATAGAGAAAGACAATTTAGACC